>OY856412.1:1204988443-1204990943 GCA_963693085.1 Alisma plantago-aquatica
AATTAGTAGAGATGATCCAGAAGCAAGATAAAATTATTGATAATATAGAGGAAAGTAAACAAGACATTGCAGGAATAATTGCAGATTTAAACCACTTCAGAAGGGAGATCCAACAAAAAGGAGCAGAAAGGACGGATAAAATGACAGGTAAAAGGCCAATAGATATATCGCTCCAGATTTCTGATTTTGTCGGAAAAACCACTGAAAATACAAGCATGATGGCAAAAGAAAGCAGCTTTAAAACTGCTAAGACCAGCTTCACAGCTGAAAATACTATCTCTACGGAGAAAGATAATAGCCAAGTGGCAAGAAGCAGTTTTCAAACTGCTATTTCTTCAGAAAATAGCTCCCGCTTAACTGCGGAAAATACAATCTCTTCGGAGAAAGAACACCGCAATACAACAGATAATATCAAATTGATGCCCGAAAGGATATTTAAATTCCGGGTATCTCAGAACGAGCAGGAATATGACCTGCAATTGAGCCTTGCAGAGTTCTTAACAAAAAATGAAAATGAATATAGAACCTTATTAGAGATTGTTTACAATCTCAAAACAACAGAAACATGTGTTCCAGATCATACGGGAATATATCCCAGAATTAACTTTGATAAAGGGGCTGATCCAAGAATCATCAGAGATTGTTTTAGAATCGGAGCAGCGAATTTAATATATCTAAGCCAAGATCTTGGGGAAATACAAGGACTGCCCCAAGATATTGTCAGATCAGTCAGAGAATTCAAAAATAATAGTCCACTAGTAAAACCTACTAGTGACATTTATATCAAGATTTTCTCAGCATCAGAGGACTGGGAAAAATTAAAGAAATTTAGTCCAATACACTGCATTCAAATTGGAGTATCTTCCCCAGAATATGTCAAAGAGATTGACGCAGATTACAGAAAAGAATTTGAAGAGAACAAGGTCAATAAGGAATTTGTTGAAACAAGAAGGGCATTAGGAATAAAAATCCTTTGCCAAGTACTAGAAAAAATTAATTAATGAAAACCGAAGTTGGCTTCATAAGGCTTCGGATAGCACAATCATTCTATCCAATACAAGAAGAACTAATACCTCTACAAAAATTAATTTAGAAAGGTTTCTAAGAAGAATAGAAACCGGACAAATTAAATCAAGCAACAGATGTCAGCAGATATTTTGCCAACTCAGAAGGCATGAGGGAAAAATATATCCCGCATGTCAAGATAAGATGGAAAGAGACAGCCACAGCAGCACAAGCCGATAAAAAGCATTCTAGAAGAAGACACGTCATCAATGATGTAAGAAGACACTTGCAAGAAGCAAAGAACGACAAAGAACTCTCCACCGGACAGATGTACGTTGGAGAAAGATTTCAAAAAGAAGAACGCTCACCACCAGACAAGTGTTTGACAACCATGTAAAGAAAAAGAGAAGCATCAATGCAATGTAACCGAGAGAGTCTCTATATAAACTCTCGAGGGATAGTAGTAGGGGCACTCGTAGTTGGAGTGAGTCCCAAAGGGTAGCTATGTATGTAAATTAGGTCCTGCAATAAAAGAGTAGAGGCTCGATTTCCTAATTCTATTCCAGATTCCATTTCAAGTTCTTGAGATGATTCTTGCGTGCTAATTCCACAAGTGTAGGAAACAAGCTCCAGCTTGAGGATCATAATCCTTGTACTATCATAGAATAGGAAAGATAGTGTGTAACCCGTTACACCCCCAGTTCTTATATCTTCATCAGTCGAGAGATATCTCTCCCTTATTCCATCCCGGAGGCCATTGTCCAGAAGTCCGACCAAGCAAAAGAATGCATAAGGACACATGGACGTGAAGGCTATAGGATGATGAGGAATCTGAGATCCGGAACGTCGAAGTCTAAGGAGTACTTCTCTTAGAAATCATTAAGAGAAGATCGGCTGGCGATTGAAGATAAGAGGAAGCGAGGTGGGCAACACAGGTATACAGATTATCTTGCTATCTATGATACTCAGAGTGTTATCGTCTTCTTTCTGGATGCTAGTTTCTTACACTATAAATTTAATTATGCGAAAACCTCGTAGTATAAGAGAGAAGATATTAAGAATCCAATCTAAAAAATATAAATGTAATCATTGTAGACAAAATGAAAAAGCTAAGAAAGCATACAACACCCATAAGGGCAGTTCGAGTATGTTTTCAAAGCATGATAACAGAATCAGAAAAATCTGCAACAACGAAGTGGTATCAGAGCCATGTAACGATTCAAAACTCAAAGATAAAATTTTGAAGAATGAATTTAACGATTTAGAAGATAATAACATATACGAAGCTTTAGATCTGGAATTTGAAGTTAATATTGAATAATATGAATAAGAAACTAGAAGTACATGTTCATGAAAACCATTCAAAGAACTTTCAGAAGATCCAAGAAATGATAGTGGAATTACAAAGAACAATGGAATATTTGTATGAAAAACAAAATAACGAATGTTTATAAAAAATAAACATATTCCAAACAAGTGGAAACGAAATAAGTTT
>OY856412.1:1208433443-1208585943 GCA_963693085.1 Alisma plantago-aquatica
AGGCCAACCATAAATTCCATGGCTATGTGATTTCATTTCCATTGTGGAATTTGCAAAGGTTGTAACATCCTTGCATGCTTTGGATGGTCCACCTTGACTTGCTGACAAATTGGACACTTAGCCAAAAACTTTGCCACATCTCACTTATAACCTAGCCACCAGTACAAATCCTTTAGGTTATGATATATCTTTGTACTGCCAGGATGCATTGCCTAAATTGAGGATTGAGCCTCCTCAAGTACTGTCTCCCTCAGACCAGTGGTGTCGAGAACCATTGTTCTGTTGTGGAAGCACATTGTCCCATCATCTAACTCATGAATGCCATCATGCTTCCCATTGCCAAGCTTTGATCTGATATTTTGTATCATAGCATCATCTTTTTATGCATATCTAATCTACTATATAAATGTTGGCTTGACATGTAGTTGTGCCAACAATCCTACCAGCAAGCAAACCTCCAGATGTACATTCATCTATCAAAGTGAAACTAGCATGTCCCACTTGTGACACGCCATGGAGTGTAATTGTGCTTTTATCTGTAGACTATGATGAAGAGGACTTCCTACTCATTGCATCAACCACCACATTTGCCTTCCCAAAGTGATAGTCTATTGTGCAGTCATAGTCCTTGATCAACTCCATCCACCTTCGCTGCCTCATGTTCAACTCTTGGTTTGAAATTATATACTAAAAGTTCTTATGATCTGTGAAGATTTGACACCTTTCCCCATAATATAGTGCCTCCAAATATTCAGGGCAAGAACTATATCAGCTAACTCCAGGTCATGAGTTGGATAGTTCTCCTTATATTTCTTAAGTTGTCGTAAAGTAAAAGAAAACACATTCTTATCCTACATCAACACACATCCCAACCCATTCTTTGAGGCATCACAGAAAACTATGTAGCCTTTCCTAGGCTCTGGAAACACTAACACTGGAGCACTCATCAAATTTTCCTTCAACAACTGAAAAGAACACTGGCACTTGTCATCCCAAACAAAAGGAATGCCCTTTCTAGTCAGCTTGGTTAAAGGTAGAGCAACTACACTGAAGTTCTTAATGAACCTCCTATAGTAACTATCTAGACCTAGGAATCTTTGAATCTCAATCAGTGTCTTGGGCTGCTCCCACTCCAATATTGACTCTACCTTCTTAGGGTCTACACAAAAACCCTTTGCAAAAATGACATGACCCAGAAAAGACACATCGGTCAGCCAAAACTCAGACAAACTAAACATTGCATGCATCCTATGCTGCCTCAACAACTCCAGGGCTTGGCGAAGATTTTGCTCATGTTGTTGACTGACTCTGAAATATATAAATACATCATCTATGAACACAACTATGAAATGATCAACATACGGTCTAAACACTCTAATAATCAAATCCATGAACGATGTCGGTGCATTGGTTAGCCCAAACAGGATAATCACAAACTCATAATGACCATACATAGTCCTAAAAGTATTCTTAGGTAAGTCATCTGCCTTGATCCTAAATTGGTGATATTTCGACCTCAGATGTATCTTGGAAAACACTATAGCATTGTTCAACCAATCAAACAAATCATCTATCATCAGTAATGGGTACTTGTTCTTAGTTATGACCTTGTTCAACTGTCGGTAGTCTGTGCAAAGCCTCATAGAACCATCCTTTTGCTAATATATATGCCCAGAGAGCCAATCATATGATGATTATGTTTGTCTCAAACATGAGATGATGACACATACATAGTAGATGTCTAAAGAATGATGTTAGTCGATGACATATGTCTTCAGGTTGAGGACCTAGACAATAATATCATATGTATGATAAGAGTACATACATTTTTGTTATGTCCCTAGTCAGATAATACTGTGGAACAAAAATAGAAAACAGTAATACATAAGACTAGAGTGTGTGTTGGTTGGTGACAAAATCTCATCATTCATGATATGTGATATCAAACCAAACACATAGGTACATGTTAGAGAACATTGTATCGGACAGACCCACCTTGAGAGTGATACATGGATACCATGGAATGGTAGTCAGAATCAGCTCTCATAGTGATAGTGGTGATTGTGGTTCTTAGAACCAGAGTCAATACACTCATCACATGTCATTTGATGTATTTTGACGCTAACCAACGTGACCTTGAGTAAAGGTTGTCATAAAGGTGATGCTCAGATGCATTGTGACACATGGGGATTGAGTGTGAGTGATGTAGATAAAAGTTGTCCCTCCTACAGGAGATTGATATCTAGACCACTTGATAA
This sequence comes from Alisma plantago-aquatica, assembly GCA_963693085.1. Lineage (NCBI taxonomy): Eukaryota > Viridiplantae > Streptophyta > Magnoliopsida > Alismatales > Alismataceae > Alisma > Alisma plantago-aquatica. The sequence goes on from OY856412.1 coordinate 1,208,435,702, forward strand.
GAGAGACTAAGAAACATATGGACATACTCATGTGAATCAATATATGATATGTGAGCTCACATGTATCTCAGATAGACTGCTCTAGTTTAAGGAACATGGATTGAATGTCGAAGATGATGACAATTCCATGCCTCGAGTTCAATCCGGGTATGAGAGACAAATGAACTATATGATCACATTAACATTGATCATGGATAGTAGGTTGAGGTTGTTCTCCAACTTTCCAGTTACTTGGGTAGCCATGATGTGTTGTTAGATACTTCTCATTGCTTGTGATGTCATAAGCTGGTTATGGACATTCACTACTGACCTAATTTGGGACTTATAGGGTCACACGCAAAGGATGCACTTGGAATGAGAGTTTACTCATGAATATGGTTTAACTTGAGTACTAAAATGTTTAGGTATTCAATTTAAACAACATTGATTATATATTGGTTGAATTGGAAAATGAAATGACCATTTCACAAGTGAAACGACTGTTTCAATACATGAATTGACCATTTCACAAGTGAAATGACTATTTAATGAAATGAAATGACCATTTCAAAAGTGAAATGACCGATTCACCATTTGGATCACTGGTCATTAATCAATTTAATTGGATCAAGGATTGATGATGACTTCATGTTATGCATTAATCGAATACTAATTTCCAATACAATTATGATTGGAAAATATAGTGAAATGATCGGTTCAAGGTTTGAACTAGATTGATCCACATGTGAACTGAATGGTTCAAATAAGAACTGACTGGTTCATCATTCATAGGTTCCAAAAATTTCATGAGAAATTGTATCTTCGACTCTTACTTAGACTAGAAATCCTGACCCTGACCCTCTTATAAATAAAGGGGTAGTCGAGGCTTTCTAAAGACACAACATTCTCTCTAACAAGTTGTTGTCGTATCTAGTTGTGGTAACTAGAGAGCCTGAGCAAGTCCTACCCATAAAAGGGAGGGATAGCAAGGGAGAGACAACATGGGAGAGAGAATCAACCCTAATAGGTTGACGTTCGAAGGGACAACTCCTTTATGTTGGCTCTGGTAGTGCAACATGGAGTTCACGATGGTCCGCGTGGACTACTCTAGAGAGGAGGAGGCCTTTTACACCTTCTAGGAGGACACAATCAACTGTCATCCATGGTGTTGCACTAGGAGGTCATCGTTGATTATTGCTTGAGTGCTGCTTGAAGAAGAAGCATGTTGTTGGCGAAAGCTCGAGTGCTGCTTGGAGAAGAAGCACGCTGTTGTGAGGATAAGTTGATGGACTTGCTACAAGACTAGGTATATCTCTCACAATATACTATCTAATGGGAATATGGCAGTTGATTTTTTATTTCCGCTGTCGTAAATGATGTCATGTTTTCCTACAGTGGTATCAGAGCAACCTCAATTTACTATACTTTGGGATTTAATCGATATGATCAAATTTTAGTTTTCATCATCCATTTATTACATGTGATGTGAATATTTAAATGATTAATATGCATATCTGATTAAAGACCACATACAATCCCTATATGTATGATATGATATATATGCAATTTATATGTGTTGTCCTAAAATTGTTTTTTATGGTGGATGTTAGGATGGTTATGGCCAATAATCCTAGATCTATATGCTTGGTCAGATGGTTGTTTATTCCTATTTATATATCAATTTTCATATTGAGTCTCTATATTCTCTTCCGTATGTAAAAGTATTTTTTCCCTCCTTCCCATGCTCCCCTCGAATGTAACTCGAGGTTTCACTATTACTGTGTAATATGTTAGATAGGATTAGGATAGTTTCTTTTCAGTTATGTCAAAGAAGACATTCTGATCCAGACCATTTCAGAAGATGAACTGATCGGCTGGGGTACCAAGGAGGCCTGACGACAGGAGGAGTGATCGATGGGTTGGTGGCCCAACTGATCGATTAGAGGTGTCCATATTTAGCTTGGACCAAAGACTATATGATCGATCTGCATGACCAACTGACCAACCAGGAGTAAGACAATCGGTTCAAGAGTTGAACTGGTCGATCCAGATTAGTTTGAGCATAGATCTTCATCAACAACAAGTTGATGTATATGATGTAGACCTTAGGTGGTAGTAATTTCTTGTGGCTCTAAGGAATTACAATAGTATGGCCATAACCATCAGTTGTGCTAATAATTGTATATTTTTGTTTGTGAGATATAGTATGTATATGATACATATATGTATGTGGTGATTGGATACATATGGATTTATAAATATAAAATCCCTCAATAAAAATGTTAAGTCTTAGATACTTTGCATCAGCAACACACATGAAAAGTTTGATCAATGAAGCGTGGGCACGCCAAGCGTGGGCACGCCAGGCGTGGTGTGTTGTCCATTTCATGGAAGGATGATGGTAGTCATGTGGGGCTGCCAAGCAGGGTGCATCACATTTGTGTTGGCTTTTGGGTCAGACTTAACTAGCTGATCTTAATGAGATTAAGTACCTAGAAGCATGTAGATAACTATGACAAAGTGTTGTGCATACCATCTTTCCAAGAATTGTATAAGATGCAATTGGAAAAAGTTGCCTACCTTAATGATTGATTATGGGTGTAGGTGTTGGTCAGGTAATAAGTTAATTATGTTGGGTCATGGGTTCACTAAAAGGTTGTATGATGCAATCAATTGAATTGATATGTGAGGGCTATCAATATGAACAAAATAGTGGGAGCGATAATTAATTAAAATCATAATTACTATCGTCAAACTTATAAAGTCAAATCAAAATGTTTTGACGAAATTGCAAAACAAATATTTTTAGAAACTAATGGAAAACGCAAACGTGTCTTCATTGTGATCAGTCCTTAAGAAGGACAAACTAAATGGGATTAACTTCCATGTAAGGTTTAGGGCTTTGAGAAGTGTTCTCACCAATGAGCAAAAGCTCTATGACCTTGAATAACTAGTGTCGGAGGAACCCACTCCAAATGTACCTAAGACTGAAATGGATGCTTACTTAAAACATACCAATGATGTCACAAACATGAAAGACCTTATGCTAAGCTATGTAAACTATGAGTTGCATGAACAACATGAAAACATGGGCATTCTCGAGATGGTAACACATCTTAAGAATCATTTAAAGTAGGAAAGGTATAATGTCTCCAAAGTGTTGTTTGAGTGCAAAATGACATATGGAGGTTCAGTAGAGCCCCATGTGCTCAAAATGATTAGGTATGTGGAACATCTAGAGAGTGTGGGATTTCTCTTAGGTCAAAGAGTTGGTCATGGATATGATTTTGCAATTATTGCTAGAATCATATATCCAGTTTATAGAGTGTTATCACTTTAGTAACATGGCTTAACCTATATCTAATTTGTTTGGGATGTTGATAAATGGTGAAGCACAAAAGAAGAAGGACAAACCCATGATAATGATCAACGAAAAGGATTCTAAGGACAAAGACAAGGTCAAGAAGTGTTTTGAGGCTAAGATGAAGTCCAAGTCTTCTGCACTCAAGATAAGGAGAAGGGTAGGTGAAAAAGAAATATGTCCTTTTCACTTAAAGAAACAAATGAAGTGACACCATTGTCACCAGTATGGACATTGGAAAGGGAACTATCCTTTTTATCTGGAAGAACTCAGGAAGAAGAAAGATATAGAGATCTCCACTTCAGGACCTGAGAAGAAGTAGGCTAGACATGTGTGGAGCAAGAGTTGTTGTCTCTACAGTTGGAATTTGTCATTTATATAATGGGCATGTAATAGAATTAGCAAATTGCTATTATATATCTACCATTAATGAAAACACCATGTATCTTGCATTGATAAGAATATTAATAGTAAATTGATGTTTAATTTTACATGATAAGATCTTGTGTGGTAATGCTTTGTGTCTCATAGTCTATACTTGATAGTTCTAAAGACAAATATGTTGAATAACTTGATGACTCAAATCGTGAATAGTTGTAGGATTGTCATCTAGAGCACATAATTGAGAAATTCATTTCTAGAATCCATAATTATGGTTGTATAGACTCTTTTAGTTATTGAACCAATAGAGATATGCAAGTCTTATATATTGGGCAATATGACAAAAGCACCTTTCACTAGATGTAGGCCTTTTAGAATAAATGCTAGAGTTAGTTACTAGTGCCTCATTATATTTACTGATGATCTCAGTTGATATGATCATTTGTATTTAGTGAAATACAAGTATGACTCTCTTGAATATTTCAAGGAGATCATGAATGAAGTACGTAACCGGTTTGGTAAAAGTATTAAGACACTTTGATATGGTCAATGTTGAAATATTTTAAACCAAAAGTTGAGGACCTTCTAGAGACTATGATAGTGTATCACAATGAGCTCCAAGTGAAACATAATGATGCAATAGAAATAAGGTATCATACTTTGTTATCCCTAGTGTGATTATCATTAAATCTATCTACTATTCCAATTTCCTTTTGGCACATGTTTTACACTAAAAATATACCGTCTAAAATGTTTCCAACGACACCATATGAGATATGGAATGGGAAGTGTCATGATATGTCTTTTATAAATATTAGTATTGAAAGCTTATGTAATAAAATAGTTTCTTAAAAGTATTTATCCACAAATTGCATAAATGTTGTTTTGTTGAATATTACTTTTTTATTAAAATTTGACAACAAAAGTGTTTGTTGCTAGGATGGCTGAATTCCTTAAGAGGAATTTAATTCCAAAGGAATCAGTGGGAGAATAGTAGAACTTGAAAAGTTTGAGACCAACAAGAAAACATTGAACCTAAAGAGGTACAGTAGGAACAAGGAGAATCACAAATTGTTGTGAAATCTCAAGTTCCTTATGTAACACAAAAGCTCACAATTCTAGTAGAACATGCCTTAATCTTGAAAGATTATGATATCTTATAGCTCAGAAAGGTTGTGAGTTGGTCATATGATGATGAGACAACAGCCAATCTAGAAGTTATTGAGGCACCAAAATGTTAGAAATGGCTTAAGGCCATGAGATGAATGATGAATTCCATGTACACCAACAAGGTATGACCTTGGTGGATCCACTTGAAGGGGTAAAACCCATAGGGTGCAATTGGGTCTTCAAGATGAAGACCAACATGGATGGTAATTTACAAACTTATAATGGCAGATTGGCTACAAAGCGTTTCAAACAAGTTCAAGGTGTTGAACATGATGAACTCTTTTGACCAGTTGTCATGGTTAATTCCATCAAAATCATGCTTACCAATGCAACTAAATATGACTAAAGATTTGGCATATGGATGATAAAACAACATTCCTTAATAGGAATAATTGTGAGGATGTGTGCATGACACAGCCTAAAGGTTTTATAAATCTAATTATTGCAAATAAAGTCTATAAGCTATAAAGGTCAATATATGATTGAAGCAAGCATCTCAGAGCTAGAATCTTTGTCTTGACAAGATAGTCAAAAGAGTTGACTTCAGCTAAAATGAAGATGAAATTTGTGATTACAAAAGATTTAGTGGGAGAATATGTATATTCCACATAATGATGGGGAACAATATCCTTATAAATGTTAAAACTTAGCAGGGGAAGTACCTTCTCTATGAAGGGTGTAGGAGAGGTATTCTATATGATAGGAATTGAAATCTATAGAGACAGATCTAGAAAACTTCTTGAACTAAGTTAAACATAAATATTGATAAGATGTTGAATGGGTTCAACATGTAGGATTCAATAAGAGAAAATATGTCCATGTTCCATGGGATTGGTCTCAAAAGATCCTAGTGTCCCAATTCATGGGAAGAATAGGAAAACATGAATAAGATGGCATATGCATTCCTAATTGGATCTATCATGTATCTAATGTGATGTACTCATCATGTTGTCTCGTAAGTGTTGGATGTGATAAGAGGATATATGTTGGATCCTAGTGAAGGTCACTAGACTACTATAAAAAGAACATCCTTAAGTACTAATGAAGCATGAAAGTGGATTAGTTCCTTGATTATGGTGATAAGGAAGAGTTGGGGGTAAAGGGTTACACCAATGCAAGCTTCCAAAATGAAAAATAAAATTAACAATCACAATCTAAATTTGTGTTTGATCTTAAAATGAAAATTCTAAGCTGAAAAAGTTTCGATCAATAGAGAATTGTTTAATTATACAATAGAAGTTGAGTACCTTGCTATTTTGAGAATAGCAGAGGATATTGTATGGATCAAGAAGTTCATTTAGATGAACTTATGTGAGGTTCCAATCGTTGATGACACAGTAGAAATATGTGACAAAAATGGAGCTACGGGATAGGCAAGGAATCTCAGATAGCACACTACAACAATTCCATCTCATACAAAAAGTCATTAAGTGAGGAGATGTGAAACCTACAAAATATTGACTAGAAGCAAACGTTGCTAACCCACTATAAAAGTGCTTGTACAGTAGAAATATGACGGATATGCTAAGATCACTTGGAATAAGATTTGTGGGTGATTGACTCTAAGTGCAAGTGGATGTCTGTTGGTATAGATGCCCATAGAGCCAATCATATGATTATTGTAATGGGGCATCATATACTTGATTTGATAATGATAGGGGTAACTCCATCTATTATGTTTGTCTCAATCATGAGATGATGACACATACATAGTAGATGTCTAAAGAATAATGTTACTTGATGACATATGTCTTCAGGTTAAGGACTTGAACAATGAGATCACATGTATGATACGAGTACATACATTTTTGTTATGTCCTTAGTCAGATATTATTGTGGAAGCAAAATAGACAATAGTAATACATAAGACTAGAGTGTGTGTTGGTTGATGATAGAATCTCATGAGTCTGATATGTGATATCAAACCAAAAATATAGGTACATGTTAGAGAACAATGCATCAGATAGACCCACCTTAAGAGCGATACATGGATAGCATGGAATTGTAGTCAGAATCATCTCTCATAGTGATAGTGGTAATTATGGCTCTTAGACTTGAAGTCACTACACTCATCACATGTCTTTTGATGTATTTTGACATCATCCAACCTGACCTTGAATAAGGGCTACCATAAAGGTGATGCTTATATGCATTGTGACATATGGGGATTGAGTGTGAGTGATGTAGTTGGGATTTGTCCCTCCTATAGGAGATTTATACCAAGGCCACTTGATAAGCGAGATTGAAAAATGTATTGCCATAATCATGTGAATCAATATATGATATGTGAGATCACATGCATCTCAGGCAGTCTTCTCTAGTTCAAAGAACATGGATTGACCATTGAAGAGGATGAAAATTCCATGCCTCAAGTTCATTCCAAATATCAGAGACAAAGGAACTATATGATCACAGTAACAATGATCATGGATTGTAGGTTGAAGTTGTTCTCCAACTTTCCAATTACTTGGGTAGCAATGATCTGTTTCTAGATACCACTCATCGCTTGTGATGACATAAGTTGGTTATGGACATTCACTACCAACATAATTTGGACCTATAGGGTCATACACATGGAATGCACTTGGAATAGGAGTTTACTCATGAATTTGGTTTAACTTGAGTACTAAAGTGTTTAGATATTTAGTTTAAACAACATTAATTGTATATTGGTTGAAAATGACCATTTTACAAGTGAAATAATTGTTACATGAAATGAAACAACCATTTTAAAAGTGAAGTGACCGATTTATCATCTAGATTACTCCATAATTCGATGGATCAAGGATTGATGATAACATAATGTTTTGCATAAATAAAATATTAATTTCCAATACAATTGTGAGTGGGAAACATAGTGAAATGATCGGTTCAAGGGTTTAACTGATCATCTCACATGTTAACCGGCCGGTTCAGTTGTGAACCAATTGGTTCATCATTAGTAGGTTCCAGAAAATTCATGAGAAACTATCTCTTCGACTCCCACTCAGACTAGAAATCCTAACCCTGGCCCTCCTATAAATAGTGAGGTAGTTGAGACTTTCTAGAGACACGACAATCTCTCTGACAAGTTGTTGTCTCTCTAGTTGTGGTATCTAGAGAGCTCAAGCAAATCCTACCCATAAAAGAGAGGGATGGTAGGGGGGAGACAACACGAGAGAGTGAATCAACCCTAACATGTTGACATTCAAAGGGACCACTCCTTCCCATTGGCTCTGGTAGAACAACATGGAGTTTCCCATGGTCCACATGGACTACTCTTGAGGCGAGGAGGGATTTTACACCCGCTAGGAGGACACCGTCAACTGTCGTTTGTGGTGTTTCACCAGGAGGCCATTGTTGATGACTTCTCAAGTGTTGCTTGAAGAAGAAGTAAGTTGTTGGTGACTGCTCAAGTGATGTTTGAAGAAGAAGCATGCTACTACAAGGATAAGTTGTTGAACTTGCTCCAGGACCTTGTATATCCCTTGCAAACCATCCTTACCATTATATAGTTGTTGACGCGATCTATGGTCTAAGCGTATTTGGCAGTTAATTTTTGGTTTTTGTTGTCGTATCTGATGTCATATTTCCCTACACCTTCTTCTTCATGAACAAAACTGGTGCACCCCAAGGGGAAGTGCTCGGTCATATAAAACCCTTCTCCAGTAACTCCTATAACTTCTTATTCAACTCCTTCATCTCTGGTGGTGCCATCCTGTAAGGTGCTTGAGCTATGGATTGTGTTCTAAGAACTAGATTAATCTCAAAATCAATCTCTCTATGGAGAGGTGCACTAAGAAACTCTTTTGAGAAAACATCCTCAAACTCATGCAACACGGGTACCTATTGAATACTAGGACTCATCACCTTGGTATCCACTACATGAGCTAAGAAATCTTCACACCCTTGTCTCATCAATTTCTCTACTATCACAGTCAATACTAGACATGTAGGATGAATCTTCCTATCTCCTTGGAAATTCCATGAGACATCCCCATCATAAAATGTCTCATCCTTGGAAATATAGTCCAAAACAACCTTTTAATTCTCCAAGGTATCCATCCCTAGGATCACATTAAATCCATGCATATAAAGTAGCATAAGATCCACTTGAATGATATGTCCTGAGAAAGAAAGAATACAAGATGGACACACCTTACGCAACATAGTGAAACCAACTAGAGGGGTTTCTAGAAAAAGGCTACCGTTCCTACTACAAATAGGCAAATTACAATTATTTATCACCTCTCTAGTGATAAAGAGTGTGTCGCACCCGGGTCAACTAAAATAGACACAAAGATAGAAGTAGATAAGTCAGAAGAAAAAGTTCCATCTGACCTATCATGACCTACTAGTTGACCACTCCTTCCAACTGACTCATAGAACTACTATAGAATGGGGATATGGTACGTCAGTTATAAACTCACAACCAAGTGGGTGATGCTAAACTCAACCATTCTTTGTTGGTTCACAATAGCGACGAAAATACTTTTTGTCTTTGGTTCCTTGTTACAGTAGAACCGACGACGTAACATGCAGTGGGAAACATATTTTTGGTCTTCTTTGACCTCTACTCGTCGATTACAAGAACAACAACTGACATCATTAATATTTCCTCATCAGTTGGGTAATGACAAATAACCGATGTCGAATAACTCGATGTCAGTTTCATCAGTGACTGAACAGTGAAAATTTTAGGTCAACCTCATCAGTTTTTGTAAATAACTGACGTAGAACATATATGTAGTCAGTTATTTACAAATAACCGATGGAAATGTATCTATCCTTTTATATAGCAGGTACACAAACCTGCTATCTGACTGATAGCATGTATGTTTCCTATAGTTCTTTAGAATTGAAAGTTCTAAAGAACTGTAGGCCTCTACAAGCATCGAAGCTTGACAACATGCTGGCAAACCTATAAGAAAAATATATATTATACAAAATAGGCACAAACATGCCACATTCTATCATTTTTTTCACTTCAAATGTACACAAATCCATGAACTCACGGCTCAATTGTTTCATTTCTCAGCCACACTTCAATTTCATATATATATATATATATATATATATATTTATATATATATTATAATATAATATATATTGCAAATATGCATATTATTCTCTTCCTCATGCCTTCAAATTCAAATTCACACACACAAATGCACTTAACATTCAATTCACACTCAAAAATACATATCAACATCAGCTTCCATCTCATATTTGAAGTCACAATGTATAAATAATATATAACAATCAAAAATCTGACATCAAAGTTTGAACTACCAAAAAATATCAATCAACTGTCAAATTTTTCGTTCAAGTCTAAATTATTTGATGAAGCGGTCTATCCATTGTTTGCGTAGGTCATTCAGTTGTTGAAATGTGTAGGGTTAGTATTCTAAAAAAACTACAAAGGGAATGAGACTTCTAGTTGGATTTTATTATTTGTATTATCAAATGAGACTACTTCATTAATATGATCCAAGACTAATAACTTGCATTCACTATACATTTGATCTATTACACATGAGTGATAATCATCTACATGTGCAACATCATGTAATATGCATGCCAAGCCATTATCTTGTATTGGGACCTGTAGATTTACAATTATGTTAATAAATGTAACTAAGTAGAGTTGGTCATATATTATGTAATTGGAATGAGAAGACTATATACATCAACACTCTTGTAAGTTATTGATTTCTTTTTCTTATCTACTTTTCCTCCGTCGGTATGGAATGCTTTCACGTCCTTATAAGTTAAATTAACAAATATGTTGTATTATTAAACTATCATATGATCAGAACATTAACAAATATGTTGGGTGTTGAAAAACTATACTTACATAGGATTCACCAATTTCATTGGGTGTCCCTCATTTGGTGTCAGTTTTTCACCCGAAGGATCAAAGAAATACACAGTCCAAGTCTGGGGAACAATCACTGACAAATGTCAATGCTTATTTCTGAGTGAATAGAAGGAAAATAACATAAAAATAAAATATCACAATAAATATTATTCATAGGTTAGACATATAAACAGCAATCCAAAGACTTATCTAATGTTGAAGGGAGTAAGATCACATTCTCAGAAGTACCAAAAAATTGCATCATAGTAGCCACATAATCTTTGACGTCACTAGGATCTCTAAGCACGTAGCTAATCAATATTGGCATTAGAAATCCCACATTTGCGATTCGGAAGTCATGAGTTGTGTAATATAAATGACTGAATATATATATATATATATATATATATATATATATATATATATATATATATATATATATATATATATATATATGGAGTCAGGCTAGAATACACTCGAATGTATAGATTGTACAAATACACTCAAGTGTGTTTGCATATCAAGACTATTTTTTACAAAATGTAAATCATTGAACTTCACCGTCATACTATAACTAGGCTACATACAAATTTTGAGCCCATTTGGATGAGTGTAAGTCACTCATCCAAGAGCAACAAAATTGACACGCGAAACTAGTTTGAAATGCATAATTTTTGTGGTCTTTATAACATGACCTATAAATGTCCAAATGTGCTCAAATTTTGCGTATGAGCTATTCACAACATGTTTAAGAAAATCAATAGATTAGATTTTAAAAAAAATATTGCATCATGAAAAACTACTTGAGTGTATTCTGCTCTGAATACACTCGAATGTGTTCTATCCTGACTCTCTCTCTCTCTATATATATATATATATATAATGTGTGTATATATATGCAATATTTAGTTAATATATAGGAAATAATTAAAAAATCACATATGATGAGGTATTCACACTCATCGTATCTAAAGTTTTATCACTGATCTGTTTAGCCAATCATACTAAAATAGCTCAAAAACATTTGTTAACACTATAATATTGTCATGTTCTATACCTACAATCTCATCCCCAAGGCTGATAACAGTGGTATATGTTTGGTCTATATTGTTTAACCATGTTGTCAACATCTTACAATTAGGTCCTAAGGAGTCGAACAACTCTTGTTAAATAAAATGTGGGGATAGAGGCTTTGGAACACTAGGGGGGTCTTGGTTGTTGTAGGCTACATGTATGCATTCTCATATTAGCTCTCGATTATTTATATAAGTTTCAATATACATTTGTTATACCTAAAGAAATATAATGAGTCATTTGGGCCACCCTATGAAGTTGCCTTCTATCTCTCCAACTGTGGTGGCATATGGGTGCTCGTATGGGAGAGGTGTGTCGGTCATTGCTGGAAAGACATGTATGACACTCACACGAACACGATCATTGGGAAGGGGAATACCATGAACCACATCGATGATAGAAGCTTAGGCATATGTCGTGACTTGTATGACTGTAAGACGGTATTTTTTGGTCACCTACAATTTTATGAAACACAAAATATAATTTGACAAACATAAATATTGACTTTAGGGATTATTTTATCATAATATATATAAATTGACTTAAACTGAATCTTACCCTAGTCATGCCATGCGGGCCCGAAGGACTACTGCCAATGCACTCAGTGCAAGTGATGAAAGTGTTATGCGGCTGATGGAGAAGCTTGTGCCGCCTGAAAAGCCTTAAAATTCTCCAAGACTACATCTATCAATCTTTGCATGTGCTCGTGGTCCATTTCCCCTTTCTTGGCTTGTTTTCACTTTTGCTAGGATGCGCCAAAAAAGATTTTATCCCATACCCAACTCCAGCACCCCTAACACATCCAGAATGCTCTTCTATCGCTAGAGTAATCTTCAATTCATTGTGTGTCCTAAGGGGTGAACTTGCCCTCCTTTGCTTGGGCAGCCTGCTCAAACTAATTATCATAAAAAATGACTAATCAATAAAACTAAACAATCTAGTGAAAAAAAAACATGGACATTGTTGTGAGACCAAGAAATTTACCACTTTTGAAGCCACCTCCTATGTTGCTTGGACGGGGATTTCTCTGAATTTGTTTTTCCTCACATCTATCCACTCAATATAGCAAGGCAACCATCCTGAAGCACTAGAAGACTTGCAGTAGAAGGAGTAGAAGTAGAAGGCCCTTTCTCTTGACCTTGTTCTTGTCCTTGCTCTTGCTCTTGATGTTGCTCTCTCATTAGGCTACATTTCCAATAACCACCTGAACCCAAATGGTGATTGTACACATTCTTATCATGTCTATCTTTCTAAGTGTCATGAAGGGTTTGATTAATTCAATAAATAAATATTGTTAAGAAATCATAAAAATGTAATTAATTCAATACCTTGAAGGAATCTATTTTTCTCCGCTCAAAAAACTTCTTCCAATCCTTTTTATCAATATAGTTCCATTTAAGACAGGGGTCCTAATCCTTCTTGTCTCCAAAGACATGGTCTTTTGTGAGGATTGTCTGTCAATATCTATGTCTTCTCCCAAGTAGATGTATAATAGACTTGCAATGTAGCTTTTCATCCAGCTCATACCAATCCTAAAAAGGTTCAACATTCAATACTATTTACAAATGTTAAAAGAAATAATAGGAAAAGATTATAAAAGCATAACTACACTTATCTCACCTCTAACTTCCTCCCAATGAGGTCTTTATTGATTGTACTCACTTGTCTCCAATCCTCAACAAGGAGATGCACTTTTCTTCAACCAAGGACCCCACAGTACCTGACAAACTCTTTACTAATCGGCTTGCCTACTTCACTGAATTCAACAACGCCCTTCCTCCCTTGCCTATTTGCGACATCTTTCATCACAATTATCCCTCTAACTCCCTTACGTTTTGATTTATCAGCACTATCAGTACCCTAGTTAGGATGCTCAAAATCATCATGTCTAGGATCCTCATCCTCGTGATCACTATGCTCCTGCTCAGGTATCATCTATAAAATCAAAAGTAAACATATGAAAAAAGTTAGATCACAAATAAAAGTTAGATCACATATAAAAAGTTATATCACATATAAAAAGTCAAATCACATATGAGCAAATAAACATGTTATATAATGCAAAAAATCCAGATCACATATGAGCAGTGTACCTTAAACTAATATCCCTTCTGTGTGATCTTCACATGTATAGCCATCAGTGTTAGATTTAACATTTACACTTGGTAAGCCATCATAGAATGGACTAGAGTCATCATACTTTTCATAGTACTCTTCTTCATCATTAGGATATGAAATGAATTGTCTTTTCCCATGAAGAACAACGGACCAGTTTTCTTTTGAAAGATCATCAATATAGAATACATGTTTTACATGTGATGCCATGATGAAGGGTTCATCCCTCTCACCTATCTGATCGCTCTTCTAAACAATGATATTAGACTTCAAATATATACCTGACTAAAAGAGATGTCCACAACTCAATACAGAGTTATTGCAGTAGTGTTGGGTTGAACACAATGATAAGTACAATAACAGAATAAAAATTAAGCGGTCTTAGCTTAGTCTAGTCAAGGAATGAATTAATACTAAGAAATAAATGGAAAACAAAAGGAAAGGAATAAAGATAATATGTGAAGCAACGATAAAGAGACTTGGATCAGGTTTCACCAATCAAACCAATGATAACCATGTAAAACCTTCATTTCTAGATTATATATGCTCTTAAGGTATTTTGCAAACAGTCATAAAAGGTATATGTTCCTTCCTTCTCTTGAGATCCGGGTATATTTTTATCTAAGGGGTTCTCTCTCTCAAGATAATAACTAAAAGAGTAAGGAAAATACCATATGGATTTTGTTATAGAAGTTCCTCACTCTCATGTCGTGTTGTTATCCTATACTCCAGACCTTATTGAAATTATTCTCTCAAACAATATTCACATCAAACGTCACAAGAAGGTAGCTAATCAACAAGCGACATAGTAAAATAAGAGTATAGAAACAAAACTTTTATGAACATATGTCATAAAATAGAAGAATGAATCATTACACAGTTGGGGGGGGTCTAATGGCTACTCCCAGCCCAAGTTATGGAGTTTAGCTCCGCATGGTGTATGAAGGAAACAAACTATAGTTGGAACAAGTCACGAACAAGAAAGAAGAGCAAAGAGGTCAATACAATGGTAGATCGAGCAATCGATCGACCAACCTTTCAGCTTGATAAATGAGAGGTCGATGGCTAGCATTGATAGACAATAGTCAAGAGATATTCTCCTCCTTCTGATCCTAACTTCATGCAAGTAGGTCTGCTAGATCCGTCAATGGAATTGATTGAGCACTAAGGAAGAGATCGACAGCCAGCTAGATTGATAGAACTAGACTGGTCAGTGGCTCTCCACCTTAGGCTCTAGAACTTGGTAGCAAACCTTCTATGTGATAACTCTACAGGTCTAAGATCATCTGAAGTGATGTTTTAGAGGCCTATTTATAGGCTTTGACTTGTACCTTGTCAATCTTGATTGGTTCATGTGGCATCGACCTCCCGTCTTCTTCTATCGACGTTCATGGTCGATGTAGTGATTCTTTGATAGGTCTTTGTCGATCTCTGTGGATGTCGACTGCATGGCTCCCTAATAGGTGTTCATCAATTTGTGGTGTTGATAGGAATAGTCAACATGATCATCAATATCTAGTATCTTGATGAAGGCATTGAGGACTTCTTCATCGATGGAGTCATCGATGGATCTGTTCGATAGTGTAGAATCGATAGGGTTCTATTAATGTAGATGTCGATGAGTCAAGTTATCGATGTTTGCTCAATAAGTTTGTCAACCTTCTTCCTAAATAGTTTAGTGCTTGATGAATCGATCGAGGAATACTAGACAAAGTATTTTCAACTCTCATGAGGAAAGGTTGATCTATCAACCTTTTGGTCGATGGCATGTGAGAGTCTGTCAGTTTTAGAGTGATCGTTTTAGAGTATTTATGGTTGCCCCTCAATTTTGTTAATTTTTCACGAAATTCTTTCAAAGATCAACAAAACTTGAATTAGAACCTAACATTTGGTAAACTAAAAGTAAAATGGACAAAAAACCAAACATATAAACACTAATTCTATTTGTTTTTAATATGAAAAAGGCTGTGAAAAGTCAATCAAATCTGATGTTATCACTATCCACTCAAAATTCAAATATTGTGAAATCGAGTTCGTCAACTACAACTCCTTTATTGCTATCAACCCATTTACACCTAAATAATAGAACCATGAATCCAGTATAATCAATTTCCCATATGTCTTCAATGACACCTTAATAAGACATGTTTCCTTCACATGTACTCTTACCCTTGGCACTAGAAAAATACAACGAAGATGCCTGAAGGGTGACCCCACTATTTTGGACGACATTTTTGTCATCTTAATGTTTTGTTTAGTATGAAAATCCATTTATGTCAAACTCTTCGTAAGATGTAACATGGTTCTTTGGCTTATACATGAGCCATTTAATAGTTTCTATAACATTATTTGGTGTTTGAGATAGTTGATTGAATACTTTCTTTTCAAACAACCTAATAAATGTTTGATATGCTCTCTAGCAAGCTACATTGAACCAGCTCAAAATTTACTTGTCTTTAGCTCATTGGTGTGTTCAGTGATATAAATACCCACATCATCAATGTTGTGTAAAACATACAAGTGTGTTTGTTCCCACTACTCAGGATCGGTATTTATCTGTCGTTCTCCGCAAATACCTTTTTGTGGAATATACATCAGGGTTTATAGTATTAGCACGAGTTCCATAGAAACTTAATAAGTCATTACAAAAGTCCATAACCTCCCTAGAAATATAGCCCTCAATGATACTCCCTTTGGGGAAACAATGGTTCCCAACATCACCTTTAACATCACTCATGTATGGCTCAAAAGGATACATCCAATGCAATAAAATTGGACCCAACATTTTCACTTCCCTAGTCAAATGGACAACTAGATGTACCATGATATCAAAAAATGAAGGGGGGAAATATTGCCCAAGTTGACACAAGGTACCGACCACTTCTCTTTGCAACTTATCTAGAATCTCAGAATCAATTACTTTTCTATATAGAGTATTGAAGAAGAGGCAAAGCATAGTGATTGCAAACCTTACATGCTTAGGCAGGATAGATCAAATAGCCACAAGTAATATTTGTTGCATTAGAGTGTGATAATCATGAGATTTAAGACCAATCAGCTTCATATCCTTCATTGATATCAATCTACGCATATTGTATGAGTATCCCTATGGTACCTTAACATTAAGCAAGCACTCATGACAAGTTCTCTTCTCATTTGTAAACAAGATGTAACAAGCAGGAGGTAGATATGTGTGGCGACCTTTGGTAACTTATTTTGTTAACTCTTTCCTTATACCCATTTCATGTAGGTTCATTTTGTATTTGATGCCATCATTAGTCTTACCAGGTATATTCAATAGAGTTCCAATAATGCTATCACAAACATTTTTCTCAACATGCATGACATCGATACAATGTTGAACTGTCAAATAACTCCAACAAGAAAGAACCCAGAATATCAACCTCTTTTTTAGTAAAGACTTTTCACCTACGGAGTAGTACACGGTCTCTTACCAAAATGATTTGCAATGTTCTTTACTCTTGCATAAATATCCCCCTAACATAGGTTTAGGGGCACTCCATTCCTCAGTTGAGCTATTAAATGTTTTGTGCAACTTTCGGTAAGGATGCACCTTTGGCAGAAACCTTCCATGACCAAGATATATAGTCTTACCACCATGTTTTAGTCTGATAGAATTTGTAATTTCCTCACATATAGAACATGCCTTGGTTCCTTTGATGTTGTAGCCAAACAAGTCTCTGGCCTCGTCCTCAGTATCTAACCGCTCCAAATGACACATTATCCATTTCCCAACAGATGCCAGTTCTTTATATTTTTGAATAATTGATTAAAAGTAGGAATTTTACAAAAACTGCTTCTATTACGGTGTAACAGGCATGTGTTACGGTGTGTGAGTATCGAATTCTACAAACAGTATTGGCACACACAAGCAACATGTCGTGTGACATGCGTAACACGACATAACATGTCTTTTCTCTCAAACTCTGAGCTCCCTTGTTACGGCGTAGGAAGGAACCAACATGTCGTAAGGTGTGTCTGTTGTAGGGTGACCTCTGCTTGAGAGTCACACATTGTGTGGCACTATGTACACGTTGTAAGGGCATTGATGTGTTACATTTCTTGATTATAGAAACTTGGACATTTGGAGAATTCCAAGTAAAAGGAAAATTGGGCATTTTCTTCCTTTTAGAGTGAAATATAAAGTACCTACAATTCAAACCACGAGATGAGTAAGACCAACAAGAAACAAACATCTTAGCATGAATTTGGTTAGAAATATGGTTAAATTGAGTGAAAAGTGCAGTTAAAGTGGCATGAAATTATGATGTGATTTGTGCACATCAGCAAACATTAATATCATTGCCATGTTGTTTGGGGTCTAATATCAACAACAACAACATGACATATTTATTCTTCATACTTAACCATAGAGGAAGATTGTATAAAACAATTATAATAGGTCAAGTGCTATGTTGGCTGCTTAATGTTCCATATGGATTTATCCTGTCAGTACAAAGTCCAAGTCTTAAATTTGTGGCTTCTTCATCAAATTTAGGATACAATAAATCAATATTCTTCCATTGTGGGGAATCAGACGCATGTTGTAGCATACCATCAATATTTTTCTTTACATTTGCATGCCAATATAAATTTTGTGCATCTACTATATTAGCAAACAAGCATTGAAACTGGGGTATTATAGGCAGATACCACATCACCTTAGTAGGAGACTCAGTTTGGTCTTGCCTGATGTCGTCTTTTTGTACCTAGATGCCCCACATTTTGGACATTCTTCGTATCAATATAGTCCTTTCATAACAACACACGGTCATTCGGGCATGCATGTATCCTCTCAGCCTTCATTCCCATTGGGCTCAACATATTTTTTGTTTGGTATGTTGAGATTGTAAGCTCTTTGCCTTTAGGGAGAATTTCTTTCAACAAAGACAATAGAGAAGTAAAGTTGTTGTGTCTCCATCTATTGTTAGCCTTTAGAGCAAACAATCTCAGCACAACACTCAACTTTGTAAACTTATTACAACCTAAGTATAATGGTTTCTCAACATCATGCACAACGTTTCTAAATAAGGGGGGTGAGTCTATAACATTTACCCCACAACTATCTAGTATCGCATCAACCATGTTTGTTGGAATCAGTTCGTTCTCATAAACATCATCATCCATTTCTTCTTTGACACAACTACGACTACCAACATTTGTTGATCTCATACTAGGAATCTGTCCATGCCAATACCATTCTGTATAGCCATGTACAATCCCATTGCACATGACATGATCTTTGATCGTGTCAATAGTGTCAACTTAGGTTGTTATTATAATTCCTATAGGGGCAATATAACATATCTCCATGTTATTTTCTATGTTACTCTTCAAATCTTACAAAGTCAAGACCATTAATAAACTCCAGTGCATGGATTTGGTTTAGACATCCATGATTGATCTATTTTCTATGATCATATGGGAGATGATTAGCTCATCAAGTTCTAGCTAGTAAGTTATCAGGAAAAAATATGTTTGAATTGAGCCATAATCATCTAGTAGCATTCACATTCATGAATGTGTACCACCTATCCCATTCTTGAGCACTTCATATCACTAGTAAGTGTATAATGCATGTTCGGTTTTAATAAATTCCAGCAACATTTCCTTATAGTTCTCCAAGTACACTGATGTAGATGGGCAAATACCCACCTACATATGTACCCAGAGAACAAAAGGGGAAATGTTGTTGAAATTTGTTGAAATTGAACACACATTATACACTTACATCCTAAATGAGATGAAGTGATCAAGAATAGTCCCAAATAGGGACTATCCAAGGTTTACTCCTAATGAGTAAATCCTGGACAGGTTTCTAGGCCAACATACTATATGAATTAGGGTTTACAAAATTGGGTTTACTATTTAGAAGTTTAGGGTTTAGGTTTAATTAGGTAAATATATATAAATTTTTATGTAAATCAAGTTAATTTAGAGCAAGACATATCAGCTTTAGTGTATCAATTCCAAGGTATGATTATTTATCCATACTAACATTCAAATTTCTAACAACAAACAATGAACTTAACATAAATAATAAAGGAAGTTTCATCAAAATTTCATATCAAACAATGCACTCTTTTATCCATACTAAAATTTAAATTGCTAACATAAACCATGCATTTAACATAGCTAATAAAGGAAGATTCGTCACAATTTTCATACCAAATGTTGTACTTATTTATCAACCCTAACATTCAACACAATTTTACTATAATTGAGAAAAAAATCAAACTTGAGAAGGAGGAGGAGATGTGGAAGAATGAGAGGGAAAGGAGTAGGAGACGGAGAAGGGTTGGGATGCCTCTTCTTCTAGCAAATGAGAAAGCAACAACAACGGTTGAGGAGGCTCTGGTCGGGTAGGAGCAGGACGAGTCAGAGGAGTGTCAGAGCAGCAGTAGAAGGGTGTCGACGACAGACAGAGGAGCAATAGTAATAGGCAACAGACGTCAGGGGCACTCTAGTGACGATGGAAGCTCTACCAGTAGGGTTTGGAGAAGCAATAGAGGGGAGTTAGTGTGACAAAGGCTCTATCTGGAGAAGTAGTAGAAAGGAGGCAATGTAACGGTAGGGCCAGACTAGGAGGAGGAGCACCAGAGGGGAGACGAAGGTTGCACATACATAGGAGAGCAATCAGACAATATTACATGGAGGGAAAGAGGGGAAAGGGTTTTGAGGTTAATTAACATGTACATTAGGCATCAGTTATTCATGACACCGATGAGACAACAATATTATCGTCAGTTGTGTTATCAAAACTACCAGTAAAAGGACAACTTTCTCATTGGTTTGGTACAATCAGTTGACATCTAACATTGTATCCCAGATGCATCCCAGTGATACCTATGCCATCGATTATGGTTAATCCACCCAATGAGAAAAACACATTTTGGGTGGGAAATTTTTTGTGAGACACATGGCTTGAACACCTTTCTCGTTGGTCAGTGTAGATATAGTTTTCCATGGGATAGATGGCATGTACACCACTTTATCCTGTAGGATATTTAATAAACAACCGTTGACATAGGGTTTTGGAGGAAAATTAAATGCTCGCAAAAATTTTGCACAAAATTCTATTTTCATGGGCTATATATAGCATCTGTTGTGTTCAGAAGTGACCGACAAAAAAAAAACACAACCCGTATTTTCTCAACTGGTCAAACTGCAACAGTTTTCTTTATAGAATCGATGCTAAAGGTAACACTATCATTTTTTCTTGGAAAAAAATTGACGTAATATGTCATATCTATAGTAGTGTGGTATAGAATCTAGTTGTTGCTTGTTGTCGTCCTCGGCCTCTACTAGCGGTCCTGATGACCCTAGATGTGATGTTTGGCCACATCCTCTACCACCACCATTGTTGTATTGTTGTTTTTGTGAACCCTGGTGGCTCTGCCTTAGTTTCTACAAAACCTCTCAATCCTTCACTTGACACTACCATCTAACATGGTCGAACTGTCCACACTTGAAGCACGTCCATGTGTCATACTATGGCCTAGATGGTCCTATTACTGGCACTAGATCTGAACTATTCTCCCCTGATGGTGGTAAACTACAACATCTCCTTTTATAAAGGGGCATTATGATTGTACTTGTGCTCTTGGCTTAGAAATTGTTGATCTATGCAGTGACTATTAGTACTTGTAAGGCCCTTGACCTAGCTTAGTGCTTGAGTATGCTTGCTTTGCTTAATAAGATGCTTAAACCTTAATCTAATTCTTTTATATTCTTTGTTAACATGTGAAAAACTTATGTTTTTAGTTTGGTCCTGTTTGGATGATGTTTGAGCTATGTATCCTTATTTTGGACTAAGTTGCAATTTACCCAAGTTGAGGGATTATCTTGCAATTTTTCATATGTAGAGTCTACCTCTTATGCTTTGGCATCATGAGAGAGAGAAGATGATGTAGAGGGGTGCCTTACTTGGACCATGGATGATGATGTGGCATCATGTGGTGATGTTAGGGTTTCTAGGGTGTTGACATTGGAGATGTGTAGCAACCTTGAGCACATGAAGGATGTGTTGTGACCACATCACTTGTCCTAGATGATGTTTATTTAGACCCTTAGTGTGTCTCGACCACAACAAGGGTGGTGGTGACCCATGAGGTCAATACCCCACCTAGGTTGTATCACCATATGTTGCATGCAAGTGTTTAGTGGTTGCATAGTTGTTTTTTTGGTAGACAAGTGTCCTTTTGGTGTTCTCTTATGTGACACCTCATACCCATCTTACCTCTCTCATCCCTTGAGTATATAACATCTATCTTCTTCATGCAATAAATCCTTCTGCTCTCTTTCCTTCTCCTTCCTTGCTTGGCCGACCTCGGAGCTTGGTGGATCTAGAGGGTGTTGATCAAGGTGCTTTGGTGGCAGATCAACTTTACATGTAGTGCTTTTGGGCTTGATCATCTCCTTTTTGGTGATCTTTGGTGATCTTCTTCCTTGGTAAGTGGTTTTAGACCCTTGATCTTATTTTCCTTTGCACCCTATTTTCTTCTTCCCTCGTTCTCAACCATGGGACTATGGTTCTACCATGGTGGTCATCTTGAGAGAAACTTCTCCTCACTAGGGTCAGAGACTATGTTTTGACACGGTGGCACTCAAGTGAGAGGAAGTTTTATTCTCCTTCTCCTTTCTCCTTATGGTTTGGCCTAGGTTGTTACCCTCTTACTTAAGCCTTCCTTTGACCATGGTGTTCTTCTCTTTGGAGGTGATCTTGTGGCCGAAGTGTTGATCTTGGTTGGAGCTTCATCTTCTTCCTGGAGCTTGTGATCTTGGAAGCTAGATCCCTTCTTAAGGTGGGTTACATAACTCTCTACCTCCTTCTATTATTTGCACCTTATTTGTGCTTGCATGCTACTAATTTTATATCTAAAACATGATGTTAAGATGGTAGATGATGTTCTTACGATTTTAGTGTTTAAGAATTTGTAGTACTCTCATGTAGATTGCTCTCTTTCTTAAACCCTAATTTCTTGTACCCGATTTGTTAAGTGATGGTTGAAGTGAAGTTGTTACATGCAACATGATTCTTGTTTGTATCACCACGTTATGGTTTGGCTCTCATGTTTTCTTGATATTTTTGATCGGTTTTCTTAAGGTTGAAGCTTGGTCTTCTTTAACTTAGTTTGGTTTCTTGATGGATTATGTTGGAGGTCGGTTTAAGGGTTTTGATGTTCATCTTGTGTGGAGTTTTCCCTTCTTGATGATGCTTAGTATCTTGATGTTTAGATCTGTTTTGATCATGGTTTATCCCTATTTTGAGGATGGGTAGGTGCCTTTGTGGTAGCTTGACCTTGGTGGTCACTACACCTTTGGACCTATTTCAGTCGACACACTTAGAGAAGGTTGTTGTGGTTGTAACCCAAATCCTAATGGGTTGATGGTTGAAACACCTAGGGTCAATACACATGTTTTGGTGATGCTCATGACACTTGCTTTGTTGGTTCTTGCTTCGATCATAACAAGCCGTTTTTGTCACAGTCGAAACCCTAACCCTAGGGGTGGTGGTTACATGTGTTAGTTGTTGATGTGTTTTGGTCATGATGTAGGCTTTGATATGGTGTTTCGGTCGTGACACAAGTACTGGTGTGCTTTGGTTGTGACATGCTTTGTTGGTGGTCGATAAACATATGTTATGATGGGTCGATACATACATGGATTCTTGGTCGTTACATATACATAACATAGCAAGAATGTTACACACATACATGTAAATCATTGGTTGATACCTAATGATGTAAAGATAGTTGATTAATCAAGTTAAATAATGATGCTTAACCCTAATCGGTTCCAAGAAAGTGGGAGATGGCATAACTAGGGTTTGGTAATCATGATATGAAATCTTAATCGGTTGTGTGTGTGAAACCCTAACCCTAATTCTAGGGTGTGCCATGCTCGTTGAGCTTGTTTTCATAAATAGCATGTGATTGTACTTTCTCTCTCCTATTTATTTGAATCTAACCATGCAGCTGAAATGAATGACATAGTTGTACTTGCTATGGTGATGGTTATGAAGCCTTTTGAGGTATGTTGAGGTAATGATGTGATGATGTGACACAAAGATCTGTCATTGGGTCTTTGACCTCACAGAGTCTTTATGCCTAGTGTGAGGTGTTATCTTTAGTGATGTGATAAGGGATTAATATATCAAGATAGTGTGATTGTGATGATGACCTTGTGAGGTAGTGGTATCATGTGATCATGAGATAAGTTTATACTTCAAAACATTTTATATCTTCCAAAGTTGTATTATGATCTTTGTAGAGTTTGTTTAGGGTTTGTATGTTGTAACTTTATTTATGCTAAAAGATACCCAAATGGATTAATTAATCAAGTGAAACCCTAATCATGTAGTTACCATCTGCCATAGATCCATCTTCATCGTCAGGATTAGTTGGATGGCAAAATGAGAAATTCATGCGGGAAACTCAGAGCGCCTATTGTTGAATATTTGGGGTGCAAGTCGAGGCATCTCCTTATATCCTTAAAATATTGGGATGGATGAGGTCATACCCTTATAGGAGAATAGTCGAGACCGTATCTCATATGATGTGACTCACTACATGTGATATGTTTACTGGCAGGAGAATAGTTGTGGTCGTATCTTAGTTCACTAGCGTCGTGACCTCTATACCAAGGTGGGCTAGGCTATTTTATAGTTGGACTTGATATGTCACCGCGGCAGACTCGGGCTGACTGAGGGTGTGGATAGGTCATGGATTCCAGATTTTCCATTGATCTTCTATGGCACTGGTTTTGAATTAGCAGTGGTCAGTTGGAGCATGAGTGGTATACCTCATCTCCTCATGGCATAATAAAAGAAGTAATACAAATTTATAGTACTTTTAATTAGGGTTAAATATGTCTCACATTGGATGACCCTTTTCCTTATCTTTGTACTAATTTATTGACTTATAATGTGGTAAGAGAAATCAAATGTTATACATGTTCTTCATATTCCTTCTTAGTATATTGATTTTTTAGTGCTCAGTGGTAATTGCTTTAATTGTTTAACTTGTATCATATGTTAAATACATTTGTTTAGTTGAATTTGTTCAACCTGATAATAATGTTATTTATCTCCTTTAATATACATGTGCTTTTATTAGACGATGGTTGAGAGTTATATCTCTCATTGGGACGTTTGGTCTCACCTCATGGGTTTCCACATCTTTTAGGCGGTGGGGTGATGCAACACTATTTTAGGGCTTCATCTTGTGTCTTTTTGCATATCAATCACATTGAAGCATAGTATAATGCAAGTTAATTCTCTCAATATGCATATTACTGTCAATTACACTTATGGGCGTTCTTTGCATGTTTTTTTGGTACTTGGATTGTGCCTTGGATGGATAAGAGTGAAGGAAGGTGTTCTGGGATTCTTCTGTCCATGAAGGGTCCAAAGAAGACCCCCAAAGCTCCCTCAACCTACCCCTAGTGTCCAAGAGTCAAGCTCAAGTAAAGAAGTCCATGGATCATGAAGTTTCAAGTACAAAATGCTACTGAAGACCCCAGCACGGTTGTGGTGCCAAGGAACGGCCGTGCTCACCAATGTAAAAGCTATAGAGTTGATCCTCATTTTGACAAGCTACAGAAACACCGCCAAAACAGCCATGCTACCCAGCATGATTGTGCTAAGAAGCCCCCAAAATGACCATGCCAGCCCGCACGACCATGCTACCAATGATTAGAATGGGCATGCTAACTAGAACGACCTCCACTCTACCTCACCCTCCACGAATGAGCTACTAACACCGTCGTTCTACCTAGCTCCCACCACAATCGTGCTGCCCAACACTACTGTGCTACCAGCCTACATTTTACCACTTCCACTCTAACATTTTTCATTTCCCACCGCAGTCATTCTCTCCCACCATGGTCATTCCAACCATCACCCACCACGGCCGTTTTGCCCACAACGGTCATGCTACCACCCAAAATCTATCTTTTTCTACATGAAATTTCCATCAATACCCCTACTTACCCTAGTGCTTCCACCACCACCTATATATACATGGGTGGCAGCCACAACACTAAGTTAGCTGCCTTAGCACCCTCCTAGCTACTCTAGAGCAATTAAGACCTCCACCTACCATCTCCACTCCATTTCCACCATACAAATCTATTTTCTAGGTTTTTTACCATAACCCCCTACATTTCCATGCTCTTCACCCATCTTGCAGGAGGGAGGTCATTCTACAACATCTAGGAGGTGAAGAAGAAGAAGCATCCACGAGCTCCATGGCCTTCTATCTCTTTCTTCTTTCCTTTTTGCTCTTTTGTATGATCATGTCTAGTTAAGCCCAAAATGGTGGGTTGTTTGGGGTTAAAATGTTACTTTGATACCATGTTGGGGGAAAATAACTTGTATTGAACACATTTCAATTCTATGATGATTACCTCTTGCTTCTATATCATTTCCCATTATCTTGCTTGTAGTTTGTGCTTTTAAACATGGATTGCTTGTTTTATGATGCTTGAAGACACCTAGCTTCTAGGGGAAATTGAAATGTATGTAGATATCTTAGAAATTGCTCCTAGGTCCAAATAGTGGATCCCTAGATAGAATCCTTTGTTCACACATACAACTCCCTTCTCCTACAAGTAGGTGTGAGATCGAAGTAGCTAGTGTAAGGGTGATTCGTGCAATTGCCTAGAGTTTTCTAGAGGCTAGATGGCAAGTAACATGAGGTGAAACACCATCATCTCTACTCCCATTCCTACCTTTGGCTCTCAATTCCCTAATACCACTTACCTAGAAACCTAGACTTGACAAGTCCTATTAGAATTACACCTATCCCTAGTTCCCTAACTAGTAGCATAGGGTATATTCCAATAGCACTTGCCTTGTTGTTTGGTTTGGCAATCTAGATTGAAGATATAAAACTTGCTTGTTATGTAACATCCCCCAACTAATATCAAAGTATCATTCCCAAATGGCCCACCTATCCATCTTATTGCTTAAAACCCACCTTGTGATCTTAGATTGTTAATGCTAGTTTAGTTAATTTCCTTTGTTACTTCTTAGCTAATTGCTTATTTCTTGATAGTTAGGATTTGCTTGAGTGGTTAGTGCTCTTTGGAGCTTGATTATGTTAATCTTGTTAGCTTGGGATAACCTAGGTTCTTGCTTTCTCTTGTGGTTAACTTGCCTCTTAGTTGTTAATTTGAATAACTAGTCTAGTATAACTAGTTGTAGTTCTTTTCTATTGCTTAATTTCTTGTTTAGCCTAGCTTCCTAGACTTAACTTGCTTGGGGTAATTTAGGTTTTTTGGTAATCTAGTTTCCTTCTTATTGTTAATGGCTTGAAGTCTTAGTCTCTCCAACTAAAACCAACTTTTAAACCCTAAAGCCCTACACTCCGCCTTAGGAATGTAGTTCACATTAAATTGTCTCTAGTGCCCCCTATCTCCATGAGGATTGACCCTTCTATTGCCACTTGCCTATACTACAACACAACCTCGTGTGCTTGTAGGTACGTGCGAATAGTCTAAGATAGTGTGTTTGACTAGGCCCCTTATACAAATTTGAAAGATCCATCGTGTGTTTTCATAAGTTGCATCTAATCAAATCTAATTGGTTAGTTGTAACCCAAGGAAGTCCAAAATGCACCAAGCTTTATGGTGCCATTTCCAGGGAGTAGAGGCGCTCGACCTAGCTAGTTAGTGTATCTTATCTTTTCCTACTGCCCTCACTATTGCTATTCTTTATTCTTTGTCTACTTTTGCATACTTGCCTTCTAACTTGGCTCTTGTTATTTGTTTGTGTATTGTGCAGGTGACAGTTGTGTATGGTTGGTAGACACTCTACTTCTACCGCCATGGTGCCCTTCGACCCCAAGATAGGCAAAAGAAGACATCAACACCACCGCAATCGACACTGAGAAGCTGAAATGGAGGGCCCAGATCCTCAAAACCCTCCCGGGGGGATTCCAGAATAACCCAACTGCCCTCTCCATGAGTACTTCATCCCAGGGAATTACAACTCCCCAATCACCACCCTTGTTGACCAAATGTCAGGTCAACAATTCTCCATTCCACCAGCCTTTCTCTAACTCCTTCCTACTTACTATGGGATGGAGAATGAGAATCCCTACCACCACATAGATGCTTTTCTTGAAACTTGCTCCACTTTCTGCACACTCGCCACCACCAATGACTCAATCCGAAGAACCCTCTTCCCCTTTTTCCTAAAAGAAAAAGCTAAGGAGTGGTACATGTCCAAGCCTGAGTTAGTGACATGGAATGTGGTGAAGAATGAGTACCTTAAGAATTTCTATCTGATTGCCAAGTTGACTCATATGCGGAGATGCATTACCTCCTTCACACAAAAAGAGAATTAACCCTTGCATGAAGCTTGGGAAAGGTTCCAAAATCTCCTACATGACTACCCTCATCACGATGTACTTATGTGGAAGCTTGATGAAACATTCTACACCGAGCTGGTTGAGTTGAGTTAGAATATTGTCGATTCCTCATGTGGAGGTACATTCATGGAAAGCCACCAGAGGAGTCTTGGCCCCTATTCGAGCATCTTGTTGAGAACTCTCGCCACCAAGCTTCAAGTAAAGGGCAGCACTATGATCGGAACTATATTCCTCATCCCCCTCCTATAGCTCCAGTCAGAATAGAGGCCAACCCCCAAATGATGAAGATGATGGTTGATATGATGAGCATGATGAAGAACCAAGATGGAGGTTCTGCTAGCCAATCTACAATGGCAATTGATGTTGTTGATGAAGAAGTGAATGCTTTGCATGCTTTTGGCAACCGCAACAACCAAGTCTCGACATCCAACACTTATACTCCAGAGTGGAGAAATCATCCTAACTTCTCATAGAAACAACAAAATAAGGAGGGGAAAGGATAGCCAAGGCAACACCAAGGACCTAAGTACAACTCAAAGTTTGAAGAGGAAGTTTTGGGAAGGTTAAGAAGCCTTGATGAAGTGAAGAAAGATGTATCCTCTCATGGGAAAATGATTATCCACCTTGATCAAAGGCTTGATCAAATTTCTCTTTCACTTTATCATCGTGAAGAAGGGAGGCTCCCGTCTCAACCTATGCCTAACCCAAACAATGATGGTAGTTTTATGAGCACTCCCCAAAGTACCTATGCTCCACCCCAGTACCAAGGACCACCCAATCCTTATGCTCCTCCACCTCCACAACCCCCATTCAACTACCAATACCCTCCAATGCCACCTCACTCATACCAACAACCCCCTCCACAATATCACCCCATCCTCGACAACCATCACAACCACAACCTCAACCACAATTCATTCTCCTAAACCCAAATCCCCCACACCCAAGACCACCACCACAAGCTTCTTCTTCTACCACCCATAATCATGTGAAGGCGATGACAGTTCTAAGAAGTGGTAGTACCTTGGAGAAGCCATGGGATACTTCTGTTGATAGTACAGCCAGTGATGACAGAGTTGATACTGTGATCAAAGATGGTGATATTGAGATTTAGGTTGAGGATACTGTGATAGGCACCCAAGTTGATATTGTGATATAGATAGATGATAATGTGATTCATGTGATACCGATTGATGATTTTTTTATTTGAGCTGGTCGAGAGCACAACTCCCTCCATTCCCAGATGCACTTGAGGGACCATCCACTAAAAGAAGGAAGAAGAAGCACACCGAGAACATCATAGAAACTTTTAAGCAGGTGAAGATCAATATTCCTTTACTTGATGCAATCAAGCAAATTCCATCTTATGCCAAGTTCTTGAAAGATTTATACACATTCAAGAGGAGAACAACAGGAAGAACACCAAGGAAGATCAAGCTCACTGGGCAAGTGAGATCAATTCTACAACACATCATGCCAAGGAAAAGAAAAGATCCCAGTGCTCCCATCATCTCATTCTACATTAGAGCACACCGCATAGACAAAGCTCTTCTTGACTTGGGTTCTAATGTGAATCTAATGTCATATGATGTGTTTGTTGAACTGTAAATGGGTCAACTGGGTCCAACTCACTACACTTTGCAATTGTCTGATTGATCTGTGAAAATGCCTAGAGGGCAAGTTGATGATGTTTTAGTGAGACTTGATGATGAGACCTATGCATTCTTCCTTGTTGACTTCATTGTGTTGGATATGGAAAAAGACTCAAGAAAGGTGCCTATTATCTTAGGGATACCGTTCTTGGCTACAGTTGATGTCGTGATTCATGTGAGGATTGATACCATGTATGTGACCTTCATGAACATGAAGATCCGGTTGAACATTTTCAAATCTTCTGCTAAAGTCGAGTCATAGGTGCTACAGAGGATGATTTCTATCTCATTGAGTGTCTTGATGAGATTGTAGAAGAATGCCTACATGTGTGGATTCAGACTGTCACTCGGGGTGGAGGACTAGAGCCTATTATGTAATTCCTAGATGATGAGGAGGAGGAGGATGAGGAATATGAGAGTGCCTTAGTGGTGTCAAGTGAGGACCTCCCTTCCATTTTTGAATCATTGAAGAATTCCCTTGAAGATCCTCCAGTTCTTGAACTCTAGTCTCTTCCTGAAGGGTTGAAGTATGTTTTCCTAGGT
Organism: Alisma plantago-aquatica; assembly: GCA_963693085.1. Classification (NCBI taxonomy): domain Eukaryota; kingdom Viridiplantae; phylum Streptophyta; class Magnoliopsida; order Alismatales; family Alismataceae; genus Alisma; species Alisma plantago-aquatica. Next base: position 1,208,466,212 of record OY856412.1, read on the forward strand.
TCAAATGACACCCTCTCAATGATCATTTCCTCTATCCTTTCTCTGAAACAAGAAGATGCCTTGATGGTGGTTTTAAAGGAAAACATTCAGACCATTGGATGGTCCATTGTTGACTTGAGGGATATTGATCCCTCCATTGCTAGACCAACTTGTCAAGTGCAAAGACAGTTGAATATGAAATTGAAAGAAGTTATAACACAAGAGGTCATGAAGCTACTAGATGTCGAGATTATATATCCCAATTCTGATAGCCCATGGGTGAGTCCCATCTAGGTTGTACCCAAGAGGGTGGGATCACAGTTTTCAAGAATGAGGATGGAGAGTTGATGCTCGTGAGAGAGAAATACAAGTAGAGAATGTGCGTGGACTACAAAAAGTTAAATGAGAAGACTAAGAAAGACCATTACCTTTTTCCATTCCTTAGTCAGATCTTGGAGAGGTTAGCAGGACAAAGTTTCTACTATTTTCTTGATGGATACTCTGGTTACTTATAGATAGTTGTTCATCCTATAGATCAAGAGAAGACCACATTCACTTGTCCCAGTGGTACTTTTTCTTATAAAACAATGCCATTTGGGCTGCAATGCTCCTTCTACATTTCAAAGATGTGTGACAACAATTTTTACCGATATGCTTGATTTGTCACTTAAAGTCTTCATGGATGATTTTTTAGTGTTTGGTAAGACATTTTATGAATGTTTGCTCCACCTTGAAGACGTGCGTGAAAGGTGTGTCAAGGTTCATTTGGTGATATCTTGGGAGAAAAGTCACTTCATTGTTCCCGAAGGCATTGTTCTGGGTCACCAAGTTTCCAAGGCTAGAATTGAGCTTGATAAGGCCAAATTGGGTCTAATTTCCACTCTCACTATTCATTCACTGTAATACATGTCCGATCTTTCTTGGGCATGCAAGGTTCTACCACTGATTCATCAAAAACTTTAGTAAAATTTTGAGGCCGCTTTGTCACTTTCTTGAAAAGGATGTGGAATTCAACTTTGATGACAAGTGTGTTGAAGCCTCCAAGCACTTAAAGAATAAGCTCATCTCTGCTCCTATTATGCAACCCCCAAATTTCTCCTTACCATTTAAAATCATGATTGATGCATCAGACATGGCAGTGGGGGTTGTGTTGGGCCAAAGGATTGGTCGGGTTCTGCATACCATCTACTATGCAAACAAAACCCTTGATGAAGCCCAAAGGAACTACACCACCACAGAAAAAGAGTTGCTTGTCATGATTTTTGCTCTTGACAAATTCCATTCTTATCTCTTGCAAAACAAGGTGGTAGTATACACGAATCATGTAGCCTTGAAATATCTTATGGCAAAGAAATATTCTAAGCCAAGGTTGATCTGATGGATTCTATTATTTCAAAAAAAAACTATTTGGAGACTGTTGACAAGAATGGAGTAAAAAATTCTACAACTGACCATCTCTCCCGCATTGAGGCACCTTATGATCATATAGACCAGATCAAGGAAACAATGCCACATGAGCAGCTTTTCTTACTTTCATCCACCCAAAGACCATGGTACAAGCACATAACTAACTTCTTAGCTAGTGGGAGGATACCAAGTACTTGGACAAGGGAAGAGAGCAAGAGGTTGTTTGCTATGGTGAAGAACTATGCTTGGGATGACCCACATCTATTCAAATATTATCCCAACCAACTCATTAGAAGGTGTGTCCTAGAAACTGAGCAGTAAGAGATCCTATCTATGTGCCACTTCGACATGTGTGGAGGTCATTTCAGTAGAAAATTCACAGCTGCCAAGATTCTTCAAAGTGGATTTTATTGGCCAGCCTTGTTCAAAGATGCTAATGAATATTTCAAATGTTGTTTGAAGTGCCAAAAGGTGGGCACTATCTCCAAGAGGGACATGATGCCTCTATCACTCATTCTTGTGGTTGAGGTGTTTGATGTTTGGGGAATTGAATTCATGGGTTTGTTGTCTCCCTCCTTCGGATATGTGTACATCTTGGTGGCTGTTGATTATGTATCCAAATGGATTGAAGCAATTGCTACTGGAGTGAATGATCATAAAGTGTTTTGTGATTTTGTAAAGTCAAACATCTTCAGTTGGTTCAGTGTACTGTGGGCAATGATTAGTGATGGCAGAAGCCATTTCATCCATAGGACCTTTAAAGGATTGCTAAAAAGGCATGGGGTGAATCATCGTGTGGCTACTCCTTACCACCCTCAAATGAGTGGTCAAGTTGAGTTAGCAAATCGGGAAATAAATCTCATTCTTGAGAAGATAGTGAGGTCAGACTGTAAGGATTGGTCTTTATGTCTCAATGAAGCTTTGTGGGCATATAGGATTGCATTCAAAGCCCCGATTGGCACCACACCATTCAAACTCATGTATGGTAAAAGTTGCCATCTACCCGTGGAAATGCAACACAAGGCACTATGGGCATTGAAATCCATGGATATGGATGGAGACGTCGTTGGATTCAGAAGAAAGTTGCAGTTATATGAGATTGAGGAGATAAGACATGAGCCTTATGAATTGTCCAAAAGTTACAAGGAAAGGACCAAGTTCTTACATGATAAGCTGATCAAGAAGAAGGACTTTGAGCTCAGATAATGGGTATGGTTGTACAACTCTAGAATGATGTTCTTTCCCAGGAAGCTTCAGTCTAGATGGGAAGGACCTTATGTAATAAAGAATGTATACCCATATGGGGTTGTTGTGATATGTGAAAAGGATAGAGCATGAGAGTTTACCGTTAATGAATAAAGATTGAAAATAGTTGTTGAAGTAGGTCTGGATAAAGCCAATCAAAGTTTTGACATTGTGATGCTAGTTGAAGAACACTCACTTGATGAAGAGATGTGCTTGAATGCACATGAGAAGGACATTTACTACAAGGATGCTTTGAAAGTTCTGCGAGGATGATCAAGTACAAGAATCAATAAGCCTGACTGAAGGCTTAAAATTTAGCACTAGTGGGAGGAAACCCACGTAGTTTTGTGAACTTTTACACCCAACCTTCACTTTTTGATTCTTTTGCTTTATTTTTACATGATTCTAAGAATAAACACACACACTTTTGTTTAACAATTTTTCTTTAGTTTTGATGATGAGATAGGTGAAACAGGTGAAAGTTTGAGAAATGGGGTACATTTTAGTGAAAAGTAGTGATGGAACATCATTTGGATCGAATTTGATGATCGAATTATGAATGATTGAGTAATTTGAGAATTTTTGAAGTTTTGCTAACTTGGAGGTACCAGCACAACTGTGCTGGTGTGGAATGGTCGTGCTGGCATTGTCGCTTTCAATAGGGAAAACTCAAGTTTGGGGCCCAATCAGCATGACAGTTCAAACCAACACGGTTGTGCTGGCGCTTCGCCAGAAGGGTCGTGTTGGCCTGGGCCCAACACTTAAGTGCCCTGATTTTTCACGACCCAACGAGACTTGTTCCTCATTCTTATGATGCAACACGCATGTTCTGTGATGGTTGGCGATTAGTGTGACCCCCGTATACCCCCAAATCACCTCCTCTTCCTCCCAAACTCTAGATTCAAGTTCCCTTTGGTTCCTAATCACCTTCCTCTACCTCGAGCTCCACTTTCCACCCTCCACTAACCTCTATTTATCTGTCTCCAAGGAGATTTTGCCCCTACGTTCCGGAAGTGTGAAAATTTACTATGGTTCTTTGTTTCTCCACCAAATCCTTGCAAGAATGAAGAGCACAGGAAAGGCAATCTAGAAAGGGGTAGAGAAGACGATGAGTATCCTCATCGGAGGCAAAAGCCACACCAAATGGGCCACCAACGCCACTCCGCCGTCACACAACCCTACGTCTCCATCTTCGATTCATCTCCCCAGAGATTGGCATCTACGAGTGGCTCCCATATCTAATCCTCCTCAAGCCACCACAGCTCAGATCCAAGCTACAGCAACCCCGAGGAGGAGGGGGAGGAAGAAGAAGAAGAAAAAGAAGAAGAATTGGATAATGTTGTTGATTCTATAGATGTCGATGCACTGACCCGAGAAAGGAAGGCAAGAAAGTAGTTGTTGTGTCGTCTTCACGCCTACCTCCACGATCGACTCCGAAGAGGCATTCTAGTTCATCACCCTAGCCTCACGCCGCTCAACAACCTACTAGACGATGGTTGTTGATTGAATAAGAAGATGTTGACACACCCCTTGAGATGGTGCCCTTGAACTTGGACACAAGTTAGGGGTTACACACCTATGAGGAGGATGAGGTAGATGAGACTGAGAGTGAGGATATGGAGGATGAGCCAGTGGACTTCTTATCTAAGCTAGAGGAGGATAGAATGAAATGGGTGAGAAAGAAGCCTGAGGGAGCCGCATATGGAAAAGGCACTTCAAGAAGAGTTTTCACGAGACCTCTCCATCCTGAGTGTCTGACAAGGAGAGTGATCCCCATTAGATATGTGTGTATGGAAACCATGCAATCCATAGGGGTCAACTTTGCATTCAAATAAGCTTTAGAAATTTCTAGATTATATAAAATTTTGCATGAGGTTGAAGAAACCTACCTGGATATAACTCATGAATTCTTTGCGTCACTGGAGAAAGTGCAACATAGAGGTAAAGATGCAATAAGATTCAAACTACTTGATTCCACACACATGATGAGAGCCTCCCAACTCAATGGGATCTTTGCCCCTAATCCAAAAATGGCAAAGAAATTTGATGAGGGAAGGATTGACAAGAATGGGCGAGCAAATTACTCAACGATGTGGAAACCCATCACGGGTCAAGAAACTTTCTCTACAGGAAAATCTAAGACCAGCAAGGTGTACAACCCTTTTATGAGATACTTGCATAAGGTCCTAGTAAACACCATTTTGGCCGCTATGACAATCAAGGTTGTTGTTCGCATAAGGATCTATTTGTGATGGCTACGGTAACAAGTAAAGGCTTCATCAACATAGGAAGCATGGTGATTGACCACCTAAAGAAAATTCCCTCTAAAAGAAAAAATCCATTCATCATGGGAGGTATAGTCACCACAATTGCAAAAGCAGTGGGTTGTGATTTAGCAGGACTTACTAAGGTAGAAGGAACTAAACTTATTGATTTAATCTATCTAGAAAGTTCCCAAAAGATCTCCCTCAAAGACAATAAGATCTTTTATATTTTGAACCACGGATACCATGGCATCACTTTAGAACTCCCATATCATACATGCCCGTTGCTCTGGGATGTGGGACCTCCAAGTGATTTTGTAGGAATGATAGTAAAGTGGGAGGTAGAAAACCATAGAGAAGGATACAGGGCACCATCGGTGGACTTACCTAAAGGAGGAGAGACAAACGTGCCAGAGCAGCAACACATTCTTGAGTAGCCCTACTATACGAGACAGAGATATGAGGATTTTGATGCGCAACCACCTCCAACAAATGCATTTGACATGCCAACCATTCATTCACAATTGGAGGTGATTCAGTAGAGACAGTAGGCCACGTGGTTAGATCAACAGCAGATACACCATCAAATCAACCACATGTACCAATATCAACATGTGCAAGTGTAGAAAAACCCCCAATTGGGGAGGATTTTTGGGGAGCCCTATCTGGATATCAGGAGACATACCCGCTTCAATAGGCAGACTATTGGGGCCACTATTACCAGCACATACCTCCATAGGCTAATCCACCATAGGATCCCACACCACCAGAGTAGTGACATCTACCCTATCATTCCTAAGCTTTAGTTTCATGCTGAGGACGTCATGATTCAAAAGTTTGGGGTGGTAGGGCGGTATGCCCTCTTTTCTTAGCTTATTTTGTTGATTCCAGTCTCACCTGATCTCTGTTTGTTTGACTTTGATCTATCTAGTTTATATTTTCTTGTGTGTTTGCATTCGTGCATACATGTAGTTTAAAATTATGCATTTTTGCGTAATTTTTAAAAAAAAATGCTCTTTTTACTCTCCCATGCCATGCATTGCTCTTTCATGTAGGTTTTGGTAATTTTTGTGTGTTCTGAATATGATTTGCTGCTTTATGTTTTAATTTCCCTAAGTTTAGGTTTAGATGAGATTGAATGCAAATGGGCACCATTTTGCCAATTCTGCCCAAATTTGAATGTTTTGCCCAAAAGTGTACTTCAACTAAATCTCTATCTATTGTGATGTGAATGATTAACTCATGAATAATGCAACTTGCTTTTGATGTTTTTGGCTAGAATGAGTCCTATGTAGGAATTTTGCATGTGCTCCAAGCCTCTTGAAATAATTTGTTGTTTGGAATAAAAGGGTGATTCTTGTAAGTCTTGAATGTTTGGGATTCATTTGATCTTTATAAAAAGGATGTAATCTACTATACTGTTCATTTTATGCATGCCTTGTTTGATTGGTGAATGCTACATGGACTAACTTGCTTGAGTGAGATTATACATGGATCTCCGCTTCTTGTGACCCCTCTTTGACCTGACATTTCTTCCACCATCTTCTTATCTCTCTACCTCATGAAAGGATGCCAAAGTGCACATATCAGCCTTGGCCACCCCCAAAAGTTTGGGGTGACCATAATTGTACCTCCCCGCTTCACCCTTGTCATCATATGTCCTACCTACACCAAGGAAAAAAAATAAAAAGAAAAGAAATAAAATAAAGGGTGCTCATGTTTAAGAGCATCCAAATAAACAAAAAATGAGCTTAATAGCACTCCACTCCCTTTCATAACCATTTCTTATCTTTGTATGCCTAGTAGGGCTAGGGTAAATCAACTCTAGCCCTCAATCCCCTACATAAGCCAAGTGGGTCATGAGCAGTGAAATGAAGTGTATGAGGTAGATCTAGCAAGTGAAACAATAATTCTAACCTTTTGAATGTATTTCATGCATGATACAGTTTACCCAGAGCATTATAAAAAATATATCACTTACATATGTGAATGGTGACCCATATTCTAAGTTCTTGCCCTTCGTGCTTTATTCACACTTGAAAGAAGGAAAATGAGTAGAGAGCAGTGGATTGCATGCCTAATTCCTCATGTGAACTCATTTTAGCCAATAAACATCACAATGTTGCATTATATTTGCTCCTTGATTGAATTGAAAGAGATATTTAGTTGGAGCATACTTGAGGACAAGTATGTTTTAAGTTTGGGGTGGGCATGAATAGATAGAGATCGTGTTATTGAGGCTGAGCAGCAACATGAGCAGTAGCTGAGTAGACATTAGATAAGTTGTTTGTATCTTGTAGTAGAGTCCTATGTTTCATCCATGTACTCTCAGGTCCTTGGGGAGTTTTTGTAGATGTTGTATATTGAGACAATGTTTTGGCTATATGCCTTGTTTGTACATATAGGGCATGTATATATGTATGGATAGGTTATATGTGGCTTTTGAGCTGATGAATGATGTATGTAATAATCTTCTGGTAGGATCTATGTATACGATAGGAGGCTTTTGTGGACTCAGATGTTATATGTTTCCACTTGAGGTGGTTATGTGATTTTGGCTTTGATTTCATGTGTTTTTGGTAACTTGGTTGTTAAGTTTTAATTTCGCACTTTGTTTTGAGTGATCTCACTTTGTGGCGTGTCGGGGCGTTACACTTTAGTTGGTATTAGATCTTTGGGTTCGTTGAGTCTACAAGGACATATGACTAGGGTTTGTGTCTGTTCTAATGTCCTCTAGTTTGTCTTATGGTGATTTTTCTTATGCAAAAGAATAAAAAGAAGAGAAGAAAATATATATGAAGAACATGATGAACATGTTGTTGATAGAAGTGTTGTTGTACTAGGTGGTGGTGCTACGAGGTAGGAGATGGTGGATGTTGTGCCTGAGGCACCCTAGATTGACCCTGTTGTAGGAGCCAATCCCGCTTTTCATTTCATGTTTGGACAGTTCATGGCCACAATTACGCATATGACGGATAGATGCCTCCACCCCAAGCGAGAGCGGTAGTCTCCAATGTGGAATCTTTGGGATCGAGGAAGACCTTTGAGAGGTTGAGATCTATAGGAGCGGTGGATTATGCGGGTATGACAGACCCGACAGATGCGGATCTATGGTTTATTGAGCTGGAGAAGGCCTTCAAAATCCTTAATATCCCCAAAGAGGATAAGGTGAAGCATGTAGTGTATCTGTTGAAGGGGAGTGTTGGCCATTGGTGGGCCATTGAGGAGGAGAAAAGACATGGTATCATGATCGGTTGGGTAGGGTTTTGATAGGAGTTTGTGAGTCGGTACTTATCGGAGACCTATCTTTATAAGAAGATCAACTAGTTCAAGAAGATCTGACATGGATCTATGTAGTCAACGAGTATGAAGCTAAGTTCATGGAGCTTCTAAGGTTTTGTCTGCATATGGAAGTGACAGACAAGGAGAGGATTAGATAGTTTGAGAAGGGTTTGAGTATAGAGTTGATGACTCCAATATCATCTAGAGAATAGGGAGAAGTTTGCCACATTTATAGAGTTGGTTAGATGGGTGGAACGGTCGGTGGTAGAGAAACATGAGACGAAGTCCAAGAAGAGGTATGTTCAGTATCAGGGACATTCATCAGGTGGCTTTAAGAAGTCAAGGTTTTCTGCATCGCCATCATAGCAGAGATCGACTGGTCAGTCACAATGGCCACCTAGAAGAGGCAGATGCCATAGCTTTCTGCATGTAGGAGCCCAAAGTGCAGCATCAGTATGTTGATAGGACCAACGAGGCCACAATATGACTCCATAACTTGCCACAAGTGTGGACAAGTGGGACACATTAAATGGAGCTGCCCTATAAAATACAAGGAGGTTACCCAACAGTTGAGGCAAGGCCAACAAGGGTCGCAATAGTGACAATAATTCAACAATTGTAGTGGCAGAGGACGTGGACAGGCATCACAAGCTGGTTCTTCTGGACAAGCTAGTCCAAAAAGGGGACAATAGTAGACAATGGCTCAATTCTACTCAATGTGTCATCCAAAGAGAGTGGTCAACCTACTAGTTATTATAGTTCAGATGGAATTATTTCATTCTGATTTGTCTTCTTCTTGCTTTATATCTGATTTGGTTGACCTGGGTGCTACACTTTCTTTTATCACTAGAGAAGTGATTGCAAGTTGTTCCTTACATATTAATCATAGATGAGATAGTCTTCACTTAAAACCCCTTTGGTTGGTTCCGTAGAGTTGCGGTAGGCGTGTCCTTCCTATGTCCTTTCTTTTACAGGACAAAACATTCAAGTGGATCTCATACCACTTGTCATGCATGGATTTGATGTAATCCTTGGGATGGATACTTTGAAGAAGTATCATGTGGTCTTGGATTGTAGTTCCAAGACAACAACGTTTGTCGATGGTGATGTGATGTGGGTCTTCTAAGGAGATAGGAATATTCTCCCTACCTGTTTAGTATCAGCGATGGTGGTAGAGAGGTTGATGAGATAGGATCGTGACACTTTCTTGGCACATATGGTGGATACCAGGGCAAGAAGTCTGAGTATCCAGGAGGTGCCAGTTGTTAAAAAATTTGAAGATATGTTTCTATATGAGTTCCAAAGTGTTCCTCTAGTTAGAGAGATCGATTTTGAGATCAATCTAGTCTCAGGCACACAGCTGATAGCTCAAGCATAGTATAGAATGGCGCCAGTTGAGATGTCAGAGCTGAAGAAATAGATACAAGAGCTGCTTGAGAAAGGTTTCATTAGGCTGATTATGTCATTGTGGGGTACTCCAATGTTGTTTGTCAAAAAGAAAGACGGATCCATGAGGTTGTGCATTAACTATCGACAGTTGAACAAAGTGACGGTTAAGAAAAAGTATCCCTTTCCGCGGATTGATGATTTGTTTGATCAGTTGAGGGGTTTTGTAGTCTTTTCAAAGAAAGATCTAAGGTCTAGATATCACCAGTTGCGGATCAAGGTGGATGACATACCAAATTCAGCTTTAAGGATGAGGCATGGTCACTAAGATTTCATGGTTATGTCCATTGGGCTAACCAATACACTGACAACGTTCATGGACTTAATGAACATGGTGTTTATACCTTATCTTGATCAGTTCGTGGTGGTATTCATATACTACATCTTTATCTATAGTTGAGATAGCCAACAATATGAGCAACATCTGCGTCACGCGTTGACCATGTTGAGACAACATCAGTTGTATGCGAAGTTCATCAAATGTGAGTTTTGACTGAAGGAGGTGTTCTTCCTAGGACATGTGATATCTATTGAGGGTGTTCGTGTGGACCCCAAGAAGGTGGAATATATGATAGAGTGGAAGCAACCAAAGACATCAATAGAAGTTCACAATTTCCTTGGTTTGGCAGGATACTACAGGAGGTTCATCAAGAACTTCAGTGACATAGCATTACCCCTAATGAAACTTACAAGCAAAGGTGTATCTTTCATCTGGGATGACAAGTGTCAGCGCACTTTCCAGTTGTTGAAGGAGAAGTAGACAAGTGCACTAGTGCTAGTGCTGCCAGAATACGGTAAAGGTTATATTGTCTTATGTGATGCCTTGAGAAATGGTTTAGGTTGTGTGTTTATACAGGACAAAAATGTGATTTTGTTTGCTTCGTGACAAGTTAAGAAACATGAGGAGAACTACCCAACCCATGACCTAGAGATAGTTGTAGTTGTTCATGTCTTGAAAATCTGGAGGCACTACCTTTATGGTGAGAAATGTCAAATTTTCACAGATCACAAGAACCTAGAATACATCTTCTAGAAGTAGGAGTTGAATATGAGGTAGCATCGTTGGATGGAGTTAATCAAAGACTATGATTGCACCATAGATTATCATCTAAGGAAGGCAAACATGGTGGCAGGCGCTTTGAGCAAGAAGTCTTCATCACCATCATCTATTGATAAGGCGCAATTATGTTCCTTGGTGTGACACAAGAGGGACATGTTAGTATCCTTACAGGAGATGAATGTAAAGTTGAAAGTCTCACTGTTGACCGTCTTGTTGGCACAGTTACAGGTGAATCCTACGTTGCAATAGTAGATTAAGGATGTGCAACAGAGTGATATTGTGATACAACACATTCAAGCAAAGTTTGGTAGTGAGAAGCATGATGGGTTCCACGATTCTAAGGATGGGACAATATGTTACCACAACAGAGTTGTTGTTCCTGATGTTGATAATTTGAGAAAAATGGTCTTGAAAGAGGCTCATTCTTTGATGTACTCTGTGCATCTACGAAGTACCAAGATATATCACAATCTTAAAGATTTGTATTAGTGGCCTGGTTTGTAGCGTGACGTGGCAGAGTTCGTGGCAAAGTCTCATGTGTGTGACCAGGTTAAAGCAGAATATCAGAAGCTGGCAGGAACTTTACAATCATTGTGCATACCATAGTGGAAGTGGGATCATGTCACGATGGACTTTGTGGTTGTTCTACCTAGGATAGCCAAAGGTCATGACTCCATATGGGTGATTGTTGACCGGTGGACAAAGACAATGCACTCTTTGCCTGTAAAGACCACGCACACAGTAGAGAAGCTTTCACAGATATATGTTTATGAGATAGTGTGGTTGCATGGTATCCCAGCTATTATTGTATCTAATAGAGATCCTCAGTTCACCAGTCATTTTTGGGAACGTCTGCACACAACGATGGGTACACAATTGAAGTTTAGTACAACATTTCACCCACAGATGGATGGGCAGTCAGAGAGCACGATTCAGATTCTAGAATATCTATTGAGAGCTTGTGTTCTTCAATTCTTGGGGATTGGTATGTGCACCTTAGTTTGATAGAGTTTGCATATAATAATAGTTACCAGAGGAGCATTGATATGTGACCGGCCTAAATCGCACATCCTAAAATTGGAGGCGTATTTGAGGTAGTCGAGCCTTCGCATTTATAACCCGAATCCTTCTAGGCCCCCGCAACTTTGCTTACGGGGTCGAAGTAGTCATATGGGGTCGAACACAGGGACAAGGTGGGTGTGTTGACGACTCTGAATCGACACTCTACACTCTGGTGGATATAAAGAGATATTAAAGTTCCCCGAAGGGAACAACAAGATGTCATGATTAAATCAAAGAAAACTATCTCCAACTGGAGTTACAAGAAAGATTAAGATTTTGTAATTTAGCAGTTTTTAGGAATTTTCATGCAACAAAAAATAGAAAGATAAACTGCAGTTTAAGGTGTAATGCAAGGGATAAGACTTTAGAAAGACAAGCGGTAGCAATAACACCCTGCACCCCTCCTCTCAGAGCATGTGCCTCTAACCAAGCTTCAACACCCCTCTCGAGGTTGCTGGACTCAAGTTAGAGTGGAATGATACTAAAACAACTCTGTTCCGGGCACTCTCGTACTCCAGAATCGGACCGAACACTAGAGCCACAACCCAACTCTCGAAGTAGTTGTGACGGGAAAGACGATTCGGTAGCTAAGCGAAACGCGATCCAAAACATGCAAGCTAGAGTTCAGATATCCAACACAGCAGTTATCCAATCATAAGGCACTAAGCATTAAACAAATTGCAATTAGGCATTTCTATTTCCATCAGCAAAAAGGGTCTTAATACAGTGCATAAGCTAAGAATTTAAATAACAGAATTAAAGATAGATGTCGCCTTCTTGATGTAGAAGGGCGACAGACTACTACTACTCCCAGCCCGATACCGTCCAGGGACCTATCCCGGTACAGCCGTGTCGGGCGGCACGAACTCTCAGACGGCACGCCTGACGGACGACTATATCGTTCGAAGACCCTGGTCGATACGCTCATGTCGAGCGGCACACCCTCTCAGGCGGCACGACTGACGGGGAGAGCGTATCGGTTTCGGTATCGTGTCGGCCAAGGATTTACATATACTACTGTCGGGCATTGCTGTCAGGCACTCGTGTCGCGTATCTACATCGGCCGATATCGGCCCTCAGTGTCGTCCGGTACAGTCCTAGGTGAACCGATCCTCTCTCTCTCGGGATGAGGAAGAGCCCACCTAGTGTCGCCCGGTACGAGCACTGGGGCACGATACGGTTGCTCTCGCACTTCTCTCGCAGATAGCTCAAGTCCCCAACTGTCCGAACTGTGAACTGGCCAGCCGTCCCGACCTATCCAACCTGTCCGACCTGTCTTTTCGGCTTCCTGTAGCTGTTATTTATAGTCAGCCGGTTGATGAGAAAACATGGTGCTCGAAGCGCCATGTAGCTCCCTTATACGCCGATCGATGGATGTGGATGGCCGATACAGGCATATCTCGGCGCGAGGTGCTGGCTATTGGTCACGTGGTGGGCGGCACGCCTGCCGGTGGGTGGTCGTGTCGTTCGACGAGCTGGGTCGTCGAGCGGCTTTGGCTCCCTGTCGGGTAGAAGGTGTGTCGGCCGGTACGTCCCTTTCGCAAGGCGCCCTTCTCCGCCGATCATTCTTGTGTCGCCCAGCCCCTGTCGGGCTGGGTTGTATCGGGCGTCAGGAAGGTCGAGACGGGCTTAGACTTATTGTGGGCCGGAATCGGCCTTATTGCACAAAAATGAGGAAAACCCTGTAAAAGATAGGAAAAATTGGAATAAGAGTGTCGCTTGGCCAATTATTGCGAAAATGCTAATAAAATAGAGGAAAATAGCAAAAAAGGGTAGTTTTGATAACAGAATAAAGGGCAAAAACGTCACAAAATTTGTTGTTATCAACTCCCTTAAACTTAGCTTTTTGATTGTCCTCAATCAATATTTAAACTAGACTTTGTGTTGCTTCTTCTTGCACAGCAAAACTTTAAGGCTAAAGGGTAGCACAAGAATTGCGATGTCTTGGAGGTAACGCTGTCTTAATGCGAACAAAAGACCTTGCCCTACTTGCCTTATTATTTAAGTAAAATTTTTCTTCTCCACAGCTTCAGCGAGACTTTGGTGTATGATTCCGAAGTTAGCTTCCACACCAAATAGCTTTATTTTAGGGACTGAAAGTTGTGTATAGGGTAGGCTAAAGCTTTTTGGGTTTTTCTTCTTGTTTCCCATCAGTCCATCCAGGTAAGGGTCCGTTAACAGGCAAGTGGTCCCTGCAGTCCAAGCCAGTTGGCTTTAGAGCAGTGATTTCACATCCTACGTACCACTGCCCCAGATCTACCATGCCTAAAGATGGGTACTTTTGGAAAACAAGTGTGTATATATTTTTTTTTCTTTTCTTTTATTGGGCACAACTCTCATACTTTTATTCACGCTCATAAGGCTTCTTTCTCTTTTTGAAATTTTTGCTGGGTAAGGGAAAACAAAAGAGATATCTGTTGTTTGGGCAGCTTTTTCCTTCTCCATACTCGTCTCTTAGCTGTTTGCGAGATTATTATTTTTCAAAAAATTTTGGATGGCAAGGCACAATCTTTTGTTTGTTTGAGACAACATTATCAGAAAGATATGACAGAACTTGTAACTCGTTAAATATACAGAATGTAAACTTTGCAAGAAGTCACAACAAGTTTTTATTATTATAGCAACTTTGTACATATGCCTAGGGGACAAAATAAGCAAAATTTTCAAAATTTTCAGAAATTTTGGTATAAACATATATATGTATACATGATATAGGAAAGAACAAAAGGATAAAGAACAAAAGAATAAGGAATTTAAGATAAAGAATAAGGAATTTAAGTCAGAGAGATCAGAAGATTTTTGTACCTCCCTCACTGGTACATGGTACCCCCCCCCAAACTTACTCCACACTCTGTCCCAGAGTTGTGAAGTAGATGAGGTAAGGAAATGTTAATCAGTGAGGGTTAGATGATCAGCTCGCTTGGGCTAGCTTGGGCTAGATAAGAGCTCCCACACATATTCTCCTCTTTTGCTGTGATAGTCGATGTGGAGGAGTTGATCAGGCGTTGCCTCGTTTGCCATCCATTCCAGGACGAAGATGTCGCAGTCGTTGGATAGTTGAATTTGCTGCGGGCTGCGGTGGCAGAACTGAAGTTCATGCCAGCTTCTTGCTTGCATTCCCAGGAATGGTTGTATCAGCGCTGCTATATCGATATAGTACTTTCGTACTAATCGTTCGAGAGATGTCAGCGATGTCGATGTACAAGGCACTGGATGGTCTTTATTGCTGTCCGAGCTATTGTAGAAAATCCCTGCTCGTTGTTGGGTGTACACCGTTAAGAGCGTCCAGTGGTTGTTGTGCAGGATTGGAAGGAGAATGGTATCCGGGACTTTGCATTCCAATTCTGCTAGGAAAGCTTCCTTTGCCCCTTGTTCATCGGCTAGGCAAATGTCATTGAACAGCATTGGATCTGCTATGTATGCGTGTTCAGACTTGTTTCGTAGTATCTGGATGTAGGCGACCGCCACAGATAACGCCAGACACCCTCCCTCTTTTACCATGTCCCTTAAGTCGTCAATCGGGACTATGACATCGCATGCTGAGTAAGCTATGTCTGCAGGGTTGGAGTCAGCCAACTTCATGTGGATTTCGTTGACCTGTTTTTGCGTGAGGGTAGCGCATGAGAAACGGTCGAAGTTGTGGATTGACTCCTCCAGGTTCTGGGGCGAGGCATGTTCGTCATGTCCGAAAACTTGCCGCAAGATGTTTATCTGTTTGCCTGCCCCACAGACGTTCGTCTCTACTTCTGCTTCTTTTTCAGGAGAGCTGCTGTGTTGAGATGACTCTTCTTCTTGTTCACCATCCAGCAGCTCTTCTGGTATCCCCGCGTCTCGGAAGTAGCGCTTGTCCTTTATCAGCAGCAATGCATATTTGCTTCTGAGAATGTAGAAGTTATTATTCTGGAGTTTCTTGAAGTATCTGAAGATATGTATCATCTCCATGGATCTGAGGACTATGAATGCGCTATTTCCACTTCCCTCCTCCTCTTGGACTGGGAAGTCCCTTAGTGAGTAGAAATTCCAGACGCCGCTGTGGCGCTGGACTCCGTACTTGATGACCCGGTGGAGACGTAGCGGCAGTAGTCTTAGCTTTACGTCCTTTGGGTGTAGGAACGTACTTCCTGTGTGCGGGACCTCTTTGCTGCAGCAGCAGTGCAGTTGGACATCATGATTTCGGAGGTCGGCAATGCACAGGAAACAGTTGTTTCTGTGTTTGTAAGGGGCCAGCACCAGTCTCGGATTGTGCATTTTAATGTAATCCAACATACTTTCTACCTGCGTAGAATTGTACAACCCCATCATTAGTCTTCTTGCTAGGGTCGGTGTGGCAGCGTAAACTGTATGTTGGCCTTTCTTCTTTTCGGCGCTTTCTATAATGGCCCCTTGTAGTACTCTGAACAAACTCTTCCCTACGACGGCCTTGGCGCGGAAGATGTTTCTCAGAGTTCCCCGCTGCACCGAGAAATAACCGTCGCTCCAGAGTACCTCTTCCTCGTCGGCTTGCGATCTTAGGACCGTGTTGAGCAGTTTCTGGTCTGATCGTTAGATATCCTATGACCCTTCTGTCAAAGTCAACCATTTCGAAAGAAGGTATCTCTGTCGGTGCGGAGAAATCGGTGATGTCGGCCCTTGAACTCCTTCCTCTGGGGAGGTGTCTTTCGTTTGCGGTGCAGATGTCCCCCCCTTCTCCCTCGGATTCATCAGAAGAGCCTTCCCCGACGCTGATATCTTCGTTGTTATCCTCAGCTTCGTCAAAGGAGGCTGAGGGAGCGGCCTCATTCAGGTCAAAAGGGCTTTCTTGTCTGGAAGGAGCTTCATAGCCTTGCCCTTGTGAAGAATTTCCTCCGGTTGCTGATGACGATCTGCCGGAGGAGGAGGTGGATGAGGATGATCCTGACGACGCTCTTGACGACGAGGATTGAGAGCCCGGACTTGGAGGCGACGGCGATCTTCTCGGCTGCCTTGGGCGTGGATGGTCGTCCTCCCTGTTCAGCCTTCCCTCGATCTCGCTAAGGCGCTGCAGAACTTGTTGAAGTGTGGCATTCACTGCCTCTAGCCGGCCAGGTAGACTGGCTAAAGTCAGCAGCTCTCGTTCCTGCCTATCCAGCCTCTGTTTGAAAAACGAAAACTTGCGTGTTAGGGAAAGAAATGTAGTATAATGGTTTTCTGTTACCTCCCGTAAGAAATCGAGTTCTTGTCCTAGCATTATTCCGAGCGAAGGAGGGTTTTCCGCTTGTCTCCCCCTTGACCTCGAAATACTCCTCCTGCACGATGGTCTGCCTGACGAGGCAGAACCTACTTCTATTGTTTGCGCGGCTGATGCTTCTGGGTGAGGTGTCGGTGCTACCCCGCCCTCTTGTTGTATCGGAGGAGACCATGTTGAGGGGGACGGATGTTGCCCCATATCGGCGTTGTCGACGATCTCCTCAATAACTGCTACAGGTGACTTTGGTGGCGGTGTCGGCGTCACCTGTGCTCTTTCGAGCTCCATTTGTAGGATGTCGGCGAATAGCTTATCGCTGACATCCGGTTGTACTTCGAGGACTGCAGCCTTCTCTCTCGCTTCAGTTCCAGTTCTTGTCTCGGCGACCTCCACGATCGCCGGTTCTTCTCTTGCCACCACTGGCCTTGTTGTTGTGGCTGTCGTTGGTGGCTCCGAGGGAGTGAGTCACTCGGCAGGAGTTGTTGAAGATACGTCCTACCGAGTACCCAGCGGGGTGGGCCCTCTGGTGATTCCCCGCTCTTGGCTTCTTGGGGGTGGAGCGCAGCTTGCGCCTACTGCCACAGCTTCGATCTCGGCTGTGGTGAAGACTAGCTTTTCTGCGTCGTAGGCGGCGCAACGAGGAAGCGGGAGAAGGATCTTCATCCTTGCGAACTTGTAGAAGTAACTTCGCCCCTCCTTCTTTATTATACCCGACCTCATGAGGTACTTGAGGTCAATCAACTCGTCCCCTCTCGTTCTTGAGAGGCTGCGCGGCTCACGCGGGTATCCCAACCCCACCACGATTAGGTTCACGATGCCACCCATGCAATATTCCTTGGTGGCATCCTTTATTGGGTGCAGCCTGTTCAGCAAGAAGTGCCCCAGGTTGATAGTCCGGCCCTCCATCATGTGCCACATGACGTGGAGTTCCTCAGAGTAAATGTTGCTGGACTCGTTCTTGCTAAAGAGGAGGCACGCCACCAGCTTGTGTATTATCCTCCAGAAGCACGAGTGCACTGCTGCCACCTTGCTCCCGGGTTTGAAAGAGGACTCCCCGGTTAGCTTTTCCCAGATATCTACGGGGTTGAATCCGTCCCCTTCGGTGATTCTTTCACCATTATCTAGTCTCCCTCTCTCCTCTTCTCTGGAGGAGAAAATCTGGTTGAGCAGCTTCTCCGAAATGACGTGCTCTGCATTGTAAAGCCGCCCCTGGAGTCTGTCTGCTCCGCCATACATTCTGGCTTCTGCAGGTGTATTCTTTACTCAGTGAAGGGACGCCATGAACTCCCTTGTGAGCTCTGTGTAGGAGGCGGATAGGCTGAAGCAGATTTGCCTCAGACCGGATACAACAAGTACGTCCTCCAGTCTCCCGAAGATGCCCAACTGCATGAAGGATGACTGGTGGCCGAACCTGCTCGGCCTGTAGAGCTTGGTCCCTAGTTCAGCATACCGGCGTCCGTGCTCTTCATCTCTTGTCACGAACCTTCCTGGCGTGTGCTCCAGGGGTTCTGTTGTTGGAGCAGGTGCTACAGCTAGAGTGGCCACTTCTTCTGTCCTCACCCTCTTTCCAGACGTTGAGGGTCCAGCTGCTTCAGGGTTGGAGCGCTTCTGCCCGATAGTGGCCACCTCTGCCTCTGGTTCAGTGACGACTCTCCTGCCTTGCTCGCCAACGAGTCTAACGGTTATCTTTGTGCGTGCCATCCCTATCATCAATCAAATAAATGATATTTTGTTATCAACAGAAAAATTAATAAGGGGAAAGGCACCCTGGCACGACTGTATCGGGCCTTGAGACAAGATCAGGTAAAGCTTGCCCGATACAACTGTGTCGGGCGATACGACCTAAAGGAACTGAGTTCCCGGCAGGGTTTTGAAAGAGCGCTGCCCGGTACGAGAATAAACGGACGATACGGTCGCTGCCCGACACAGATGTATCGGGCAGGCGCGGGAGAAGCGTGTTGCGCGATAACAGTGTCGGGCAACAAGAAAATCAACGTAAAAATCTTCGCCCGATACATCGTGTGCGATAAAGGTCCGTATCGGGTATGCTCGGGCGATAGGGCTGTCGCGCGATACCTTTGTTTTCCTTAAGGTGCTGCGCGTCACGGGATCGAAAGAGGTCTCTGCGCGACACGGGAGCGGAGGGCAAGAAAAGTACTGCGCGACACGGTAGCTGAAAAAGGTAAAGCTCGGGAGCGCGACACGGTAAAGTTTTTGCCTTATATATAGCGGCCGGATGTCGCGGTAAAACCATTCTCTCTCGAGACGGGCGCAATCTGTATGTCAATTGGTGTGCCGCCCGATTCGGCCTGTAAAGTTGCTAGACCAGACTTCGCCCGACCGATACAAGATTTTTCGGGACAAAACTCCAAAGTAAAACCCACTTAGAGAAAGAGGCGACAGGCGGGTAAAACATCATTGGCCTAAGGCTAAACCCGGCCTCAGATGGTATTACCCATCCTGGCAAAACTAAAGCGGTGGCCCTTAAAACAAAAAGAGTCAGCACACGTGCGCATGCACTGACTCGGGCCTTATTACAGTCCATAATGTTTGTAATGTCTGCCTTGCAAGAAAGTAAATAACATCCTATTCTAGGAAAATAAAACACGGGCTGCCTCCCGAGGAGCGCTGCATTTCCTGTCTACAGCTAGACATCTTTCAGCTTCTTCATCTTGATCTATCTTTTAGCTGGTTCAGTGTTAGACGGGATCTTCCCTACATGATTCTTTATAATCTCGGCGAGCTGCGCTAGCTGCTGGTCGATTTGGCGCTGATGTGTCTGCATATCTGCCAACTGGACCTGCAACGAGTTCAAAACCCCCGAATTGGACAGCGCACTTTGCGCTAACAGGTGATTAACGGTGTCCTGTTTCTTGACAAAATCAAACAACTGGATGATCACTTCGGATTGGTTCACCCCTTTCTCCTGTTCACGGGGCGGGCCTTGGTACTTTCCTGGTGCTTGGAAATTACCTTTTGCTGGCTGGAACTGGCTGTTCTTGGTGTATTGGCCTGATCCCCCTCTCTTTTCAAAAGATTGCACAGGCCTGGCCGAGGTGTTTAGCTGATGCGCGTTCTCAGCCGCATCCTTGTTGCCATAACTAAATCCAGGGTGGTCTGGTCTTTTGAAGCCCATGTAGGATACATTCTCGATCCTTTCTTCTTCCGAGTCGGAGTCGCTGTCGGTGTCGGGTTTGGTGTAGATGCAGCTGTCTACCCCATGTCCTCCTTCACCGCAGGTAACACATTTCATGACTTTCTCAACTTGCTTCTTCCCCTTTCCGCCATGATCCTTCAGTTGTTTCACATCTGTTGCTATCCTTTGAATCTGAGAAGTTATGTTTTCCAGAGCCTTGGACTCGAGAGAGATTCCTTCCCCTGCCTTCTTCGACTGCCCTCTATCGGATCTATCATAGTCAACATCGGCCTTCAACTCAGCCATGTTCCTAATAATCTTTTCGGACTTGCTTGGCTTCTTCCCTAAGAAGTCACTTCCTGCTGCCGCATTCAGCGATACCCTTTCATCGGGAGTTAGCCCATTGTAGAAGGTGGAGACCAGGAAACCCTTCTTGAAATTGTGGTGAGGGCAGTCCCTCTGATATTCCAGATATCGTTCCCAGGCATCGTGGAGGTTTTCATTTGGCTTTTGCATGAAAGACGTGATTTTTAACTTGTTCCTCATCGTCTTCTCAGTGGGGTAGAACTTGTTTACAAATGCGTCAGCCAGTTCTCCCCATCCATTCAGCGCTTGGTGGGGTAGCCCAAGGTACCATGATAGAGCCTTATCCTCCAAAGAGAAGATGAAACCCTTGCAGTAAATGACCTCTTGGGGAACCCCTCGCATCTTTATGGTGTCGTAGATGTTTTTGAAAGCATCAAGGTGATGGTAAGGGTTATCACTTTTAGAACTCCCCCTGAAGCTTTTATTTTGAATCATGGAGATCACAGATGGCTTGAGCTCAAAGTTTGTAGCATTGAACCTTGGGATGATAACGGGGCACCTCGATCTATTGGCCTTGGTAGAAGCCAATTCTCTCAGAGTTTTCTCTTCTTCCTCCGAGTCGTCACTGTTGCTGGCGTCTCGGCGTCGCTCCCGGTTATCATGATTCCTCCTGTGTCTCCGACGACGTCTATGCTGATGACGCTCTTCCTCATGCCCTGGTGATTCTAGATCTTCTTGTGGCTCATGATCACTATACCGGTCGTTGTCTTCCGGTGGAGGCGAAGCTGGCCTCCCTCCTGGGCTTTCGTTTCCAGAGGGTGGCTCTACGCGAGGAGGCATGGTTGACAGTCTCGGTGTTCAGTAGATCAGAGTACCTAAAAACCGCATAGAAATCATGTTTAGAAAATTATAGTTGGGGTAAAGAATAATGCTTAAAGTAAAAGAAAAAGAAAAAGAAAAAGAAGTGTTGTCAAGCCTATTTCTAAGCTTGAGGCACGGGAGTGTAGTTAGTGGATTCAGATTCGTTAACAGTGCCATTTTCCTTGTCCCCGGCAACGGCGCCAGAAAGTTGACCGGCCTAAATCGCGCGTCCTAAAATTGGAGGCGTATTTGAGGTAGTCGAGCCTTCGCATTTATAACCCGAATCCTTCTAGGCCCCCGCAACTTTGTTTACGGGGTCGAAGTAGTCATACGGGGTCGAACACAGGGACAAGGTGGGTGTGTTGACGACTCTGAATTGACACTCTACACTCCGGTGGATATAAAGAGATATTAAAGTTCCCCGAAGGGAACAACAAGATGTCACGATTAAATCAAAGAAAACTATCTCCAACTGGAGTTACAAGAAAGATTAAGATTTTGTCATTTAGCAGTTTTTAGGAATTTTCATGCAACAGAAAATAGAAAGATAAATTACAGTTTAAGGTGTAATGCAAGGGATAAGACTTTAGAAAGACAAACGGTAGCAGTAACACCCTGCACCCCTCCTCTCAGAGCGGGTGCCTCTAACCAAGCTTCAACACCCCTCTCGAGGTTGCTGGACTCAAGTTAGAGTGGAATGATACTAAAACAACTCTGTTCTGGGCACTCTCGTACTCCAGAATCGGACCAAACACTAGAGCCACAACCCAACTCTCGAAGTAGTTGCGACGGGAAAGACGATTCGGTAGCTAAGCGAAACGCGATCCAAAACATGCAAGCTAGAGTTCAGATATCCAACACAGTAGTTATCCAATCATAAGGCACTAAGCATTAAACAAATTGCAATTAGGCATTTCTATTTCCATCAGCAAAAAGGGTCGTAATACAGTGCATAAGCTAAGAATTTAAATAACAGAATTAAAGATAGATGTCGCCTTCTTGATGTAGAAGGGCGACAGACTACTACTACTCCCAGCCTGATACCGTCCAGGGACCTATCCCGGTATAGCCGTGTCGGGCGGCACGAACTCTCGGACGGCACGCCTGACGGACGACTATATCGTTCGAAGACCCTGGCCGATACGCTCATGTCGGGCGGCACACCCTCTCAGGCGGCATGACTGACGGGGAGAGCGTATTGGTTTTGGTATCGTGTCTGCCAAGGATTTACATATACTACTGTCGGGCATTGCTGTCAGGCACTCGTGTCGCGTATCTACATCGGCCGATATCGGCCCTCAGTGTCGTCTGGTACAGTCCTAGGTGAACCGATCCTCTCCCTCTCGGGATGAGGAAGAGCTCACATAGTGTCGCCCGGTACGAGCACTGGGGCACGATACGGTTGCTTTCGCACTTCTCTCGCAGATAGCTCAAGTCCCCAACTGTCCGAACTGTGAACTGGCCAGCCGTCCCGACCTATCCAACATGTCCGACCTGTCTTTTCGGCTTCCTGTAGCTGTTATTTATAGTCAGCCGGTTGATGAGAAAACATGGTGCTCGAAGCGCCACGTAGCTCCCTTATACGCCGGTCGATGGATGTGGATGGCCGATACAGGCATATCTCGGCGCGAGGTGCTGGCTATTGGTCACGTGGTGGGCGGCACGCCTGCCGGTGGGTGGTCGTGTCGTTCGACGAGCTGGGTCGTCGAGCGGCTTTAGCTCCCTGTCGGGTAGAAGGTGTGTCGGCCGGTATGTCCCTTTCGCAAGGCGCCCTTCTCCGCCGATCATTCTTGTGTCGCCCAGCCCCTGTCGGGCTGGGTTGTATCGGGCGTCAGGAAGGTCGAGACGGGCTTAGACTTATTGTCGACCGGAATCGGCCTTATTGCACAAAAATGAGGAAAACCCTGTAAAAGATAGGAAAAATTGGAATAAGAGCGTCGCTTGGCCAATTATTGCGAAAATGCTAATAAAATAGAGGAAAATAGCAAAAAAGGTAGTTTTGATAACAGAATAAAGGGCAAAAACGTCACAAAATTTGTTGTTATCAATATGACACCTTATGAGGCATTGTATGGGAGACATTGTAGATCTTCGTTATGCTGGTACGAGAGTGGTGAATATCAACTTTTAGGTCCTGAGCTTGTGCAACATAAAATAGAAAAGATCAGAGTGATTCAACAACAGCTGAAGGTAGCACAAGATAGGAAGAAGTCATATGCAGATAATCAACATAGACTGTTGGAGTTCTAGGTGAGGGACAGAGTGTACCTCAAGGTCTCTCCTTGGAAAGATTTTTTGAGGTTTAGGAAGAAGGGTAAGTTGGATCCTAGATATATGGGACCTTACCTTATGGTGGCACGTGTTGGGAAGGTGGCCTACAAGTTGGAGTTTCCACCTCAGTTACACAAGTTACATCCAGTGTTGCATGTGTCTATGTTGAGGAAGTGTTGCCCAGATATCAAGTTGGTTTTGCAGCCAGTGGAGGTTGATCTTGATCAGGACATATATAATGTGGAAGGTCCTATGTTGATCCTAGATAGGAGGATCAAGAAGTTGAAGAAGAAGGAATAATGTTGGTGAAGGTTTTGTGGCACCATCGTGGCATATAGGAAGCCATGTGGGAGATTGAGGAAGAGATGTGTAGAAAGTACCCGTCTCTTTTTGCATAGGATTTTGGGGGTGAAATCCTTGTTAAGGGTATATGGTTGTAAGGCCCTTGACCTAGATTAGTTATTGAGTATGCATGCTTTGCTTTATAAAATGCTTAAACCTTAATATAATTCTTTGAGATGATTTGTTAACATGCGACAAGATTATGTTTTCAGTTTGATTCAGTTTGGATGATGTTTGAGCTATGTATCCTTGTTTTGAACCAAGTTGAAATTTACCCAAGTTGAGGGGTTATCTTGCAATTTTTCATATGTAGAATGTGCCTCATGTGCTTTGGCATCTTGAGAGAGAAGATGATGTAGAGGGACACCTTGCTTGGACCATGGCCTATGACGTGGCATCCTGTGGTGATGCTAAGGTTTTTAGGGTGTTGACCTTGAAGATGTGTAGCGACCTTTAACACATGAAGGATGTGTTGTGACCGCAACACTTGCCCTAGTTGATGTTTTTTTTACCCTTAGTGTGTCTCAGCCACATCAAGGGTGGTGGTTACCCATAAGGTTGATACCCCAACTAGGTTGTATCACCATATGTTGTGTGCAAGTGTTTAGTGGTTGCATGGTTGTTTTCTTGGTGGACAAGTGTCCTTTTGGTGCTCTCTTGTGTTGACACCTCATACCCATCTTACCTATCTCATCCCTTGAGTATATAACCTCTCTCTTCTTCATGCAAGCAATCCTTTTTCTCTCTTTCCTTCTCATTCCTTGCTTGTCCGACCTTGAAGCTTGGTGGAGCTAGAGGGTATTGATCAAGGTGCTTTGGTGGCCGATCGACCTTGCATGTGGTGCTTTTGGGCTTGATAATCTCCTTTGTGGTGATCTTTGGTGATCTTCTTCCTTGGTAAGTGGTTTTTAACCCTTGATCTCATTTCCTTTATGCCCTATCTTCTTCTTCCCTCCTTCTCAACCATGAGACTATGCATAATGGTCATATTGAGAGAAACTTATCCTCACTAGGGTCGGAAACTATGCTTTAACAAGTGGCACTCAAGTGAGAGGAAGATTTCTTATCTTTCTCCTTTTGGTTCAGTCTAGGGTTGTTATCCTCTTTCTTGAGCTTTCCTTTGACTGTGGTGTTCTTGTCTTTGGAGGTGATCTTGTGGTCAAAGTGTTGAACTTGGTTGGAGCTTCATCTTCTTCCTTGGAGCTCGCAATCTTGGAAGCTTGATCCCTTTTTAAGGTGGGTTATATAACTATCTACCTCCTTCTATTATTTGCACATCATTTGTGCTTGCATCCTACTAATTTTATATCTAAAACATGATTTGAAGATGGTACATGATGTTCTTATGATTTTAGGGTTCAAGACTTTGTAGTACTCTCATGTAGATTGCTCTCTTTCTTAAACCCTAGTTTCTTGTACCTGATTTGTTAAGTGACGGTTGAAGTGAAGTTGTTACATGCAACATGATTATTATTTGTATCACCATGTTATGGTTTGGCTATCATGTTTTCTTGAGGTTTTTGATATGTTTTCTTGAGGTTGAAGCTTGGTCTTCTTTAACTTAGTTTGGTTTCTTGATGGATCATGTTGGTAGCTTGACCTTGGTGGTCGCTACACCTCTGGACATGTTTTGTTCGACACACTTAGGGTAGGGTTTTTGTGGTTGTAACCCAAATCCTAATGGGTTGATGGTCGTAACACGTAGGGTTGATACACATGTTTTGGTTATGGTCGTGACACTTGCTTTGATGGTTCTTGTTTTGGTTGTAACAAGCCTTTTTGGTCACAGTTGAAACCCTGACCCTATCGGTGGTCGTTACATGTGTTAGTTGTTGATGCGTTTCGATCGTGATGCAGGTTTTGATATGGTGTTTTAGTCGTGACACAGGTACTAGTGTGCTTTGGTTGTGACATACTTTGTTGGTGTTCAATACACATATGTTATGATGGGTCGATACATACATGGATTCTTAGTCGTTGCATATACCTAACATAGCAAGAATGTTATACACATACATGTAAATGATTAGTTGATACCTAATGTCATATAGATAGTTGATTAATCAAGTTAATAATGATGCTCAACCCTAATCGGTTCTAAGAAAGTGGGAGATGGCATAAGCAGGGTTTGGTGATTAAATCATGATCAATTGTGTGTGTGAAACCCTAACCCTAATTCTAGGGTGTGCTATACTCGTTGAGCTTATTTGCATAAATAACATGTGATTATACTTTCTCTCTCCTATTTATATGAATCTTGTTGGTATGTATGCCCCGAGAGCCAATCATGGGATGATTGGTGGGATACATTGAGATTGATTTGATAAACATCAAAGGCAAGCTTCCAATTCTTTCTGGTTCAGTCATATGAGATAGTGATAGAACATATTGAATGTCTAGAGAATGACAGTACTCAATGACTTATGCCTTCAGGTTCAGGACCTGAATTATGAGATCATACGGATGCTAAGAGTTTGTACATTCTTGTTATGTCCCTAGTCGGATGTCATTGTGGAAGGTAGATAGACAACAATGACACACAAGACTAGATTGTGGTGTTGGTTGATGACAGAATCTCATTAGTCATGATATAGAGATATCAAACCAAACACATAGGTACTTGTTAGAGAACAAGTGTACCGGACAGACCCACCGTGAGTTTGACACATGGAACCATGACATGGTAGTCACAGTCAGTACTCACAGTGATGGTGGTGAGTGTGATTCTTAGACCTGAAATCACTGCACTCAACACATGTCGTTGGGCACACTTTGACATCATCAAACGCAGTCCTGAAACATGGGTTGTTATAAAGGTGATGATTGGGTGGCTTTGACACATGGGGCTTTTGAGGGGTGAGTGATAGATATGGGATTTGTCCCTCCCGAGGGAGTTTGATATCCATGGCCACTTGATGAGTAGGATTGAGAAAGGCGTGCACGCATGTGTGAATCGGTATGTGATATTGATGTCATACATATCTCTTCCAGTCTACTCTGAGATCAAGAAAGTGAATGAACGTTGACAGGATGATTGTTCCATGCCTCGAGTTCATTCGGGATATCAGTGATAAAGTAATTATACATTCACTGTAACACCATTCACGGATTGTAGGATGAAGGTTGTTCTCCAACTTTCTACTTTCACTTGGGTAGCACTTATGTGTGACTAGGCACCGCTCTTTGCTTGTGAAGTCATAAGTGTTATGGACTTTCACTGCCAACGTGAAATGGACCTGCAGGGTCACACACATAGGATTTAACTTGGAAGAGGAGTTTTGTCCACAAGCAACGTTTAGATTGATTACTAAAGGAGTTTAGTAGTTCAATTAAACACCCAATCAATTGATAGCTCAATATCATATTGTTCAAGGTGTTGGATACATTGATTGGAGTATCAGATTGATTTAAATCACAATTGACTGATTCTGCACAACCTGCACTCCCAATCGATCGGTTTTAAGGGTTGAACCGGTCGGCTGAGGTTGCTGAACCGGTCGGCTCAAGTGTTGAGCCGATCGGCTCAAGCCCAGGGTGAACCGATTGCTTCAAGTGTTGAAACGATTGATTTAACTGGTGCAACCGAGCAACTTGGGAAAGTAGGATTGGTGAGAATTTTCCTTATGTTTCAATTTCCCAATTTGATTGGGAATAGGATTGGTATTCGATACCAATTAGAAACAAAAGAAGGAAAGTCAACCGGGAACCAACCTGGAACCCCAACCGACCGGTTCAGGAGTGAACCGATTGGTTCAAGGGTCCCAAACGATCGGTTCAGCAGTGAACCGAGCGGTTCAGGTCCCCAACCGACCGGTTCACTTGTGAACCGATCGGTTCAGGTTGCGAGTTGGTTGCTTTTGTGGAAAATCTCGAACCCTTCTACTCCTGCTTTTAGTCCCGCATTTCCCGGGATAGAGAACCCTGTCCCATGACCCTCCTATATATAGGGGTATTGGGGGCTTCTCAAAGAACAACTCAGTGCAACCAGTTGCTCTGCAAAGTTGTCGTTCTCTCTGGTTTTGGTAACCGAGAGAGAGCCCGAGCAAGTGCTTCCTGCAAAAGGGAGGTGCAGCAAGGGAAGGACAACTGCAGTTGCAACTGGAGGCAGGAGAGTGTGTTGGCGACTAGTACGTCAACAAGAGGGTGTGACTCCTTCCACTTCCTTGTGGGACAAGGAGTGTGGAGTTCCAGGTGCTCCGTGTGGACTACTTCAGAGGCGGGAGGATTCTGCCGCTCAGGAGGACAACTGTCATCCGACAGTCTGGTAGGAGGAGGAGTCAGTCCCGGTGCGACCAGGAGCTGCACAGACGCCGTCCAAGACCAGAGTTGAAGACCGCACAAAGCACGAGGTATTGTCGCCGAGCAAGCCTTGGTACAAGGTATGATTCCACAAACCATCCTTTCCTATTATATAGACGTTGACGCATTTCCTTGTTCTGGGTTTGGGGGAGAATTTTTTTTGTTTCCGCTGCCTTCTCTGTCTCCCCTAAAACCCAACAAATCTAACCATGCAGGTGAAATGAATGGCATGGGTGTGCTTGCTATTGTGATGGTTATGAAGCCTTTTGAGGCATGTTGAGGTAATGATGTGATGATGTGACATAGAGATCTGTGATTGGATATTTGACCTGGTAGAGGCTTTATGCCTAGTATGAGGTGTTATCCTCCAGTGATGTGATAAGGGATTAATATCCCAAGATAGTGTGATTGTGATGATGACCTTATGAGGCAGTGGTATCATGTGATGATGAGACAAGTTTATACTTCAAAACGTTTTATATTTTCCTAAGTTGTATTATGCTCGTATCTTTATAGAGTTTGTTTAGGGTTTAGACGTTGTAACTTAATTGATGCTAAAAGATACCCAATTAGCTTAATCAATCAAGTGAAACCCTAATCATGTAATTACCTTGTGCCATAGATCCATATTTAGTATCAGTATTAGCTGGATGGTGAAATGAGCAATTCCCACAGGAAACTCGGAGAGCATATTGTTGAATATGTGGAGTGCAAGTTGAGGTATCTCATTTTATCCTTAAAATACTAGGATGGCTGAGGTCATACCCTGGCAGGAGAACGGTTGAGGTTGTATGTCATATGATATGACTCATTACATGTGATATGTTTACTTGGATGACTTATGTCATACCCTGGCAAGAGAACAGTTGTAGTCTTATCTTAGTTCACTAGCGTCGTGACCTCTATACCAAGGCAGGCTAGGCTATTTTGTAGTTGGACTTGATATGTCACTGCGGCAGACTCGGACTGACTGAGGGTGTGGAGAGATTATGGATTTTGACTCTTACATTGATCTTTTATGGTAATAATTTTCACTTAGAAGTGGTCAGTTGGAGCATGAGTTGTATACCTCATATCCTTAGGGCATAATAAAAGACGAAATACAACCCTATAGTACTTTTCCTTCATGTTAAATACATCTCACATTGGATGACCATTTGCCTTATCTTTCCATTGATTTTTTGAATTATATTGTGGTAAGAGAAATCTATTGTTATACATATTCTTCACATTCCTTATTAGTATATTGATTGTTCTACTACTCAGTGGTATTTGCTTTAATTTCTTAACTTGTATCAACTATTAAATACATATCATTTAGTTGAATTTTCTCAACCTGATAATAACGTTATCCATCTGCTTTGATCTACATGTGCTTTTAATGGATTTTGGTGGAGAGTTATATCTCTGTTGGGACATTTAGTCTCCCCCTTGTGGGTTTCCACATCTTTTAGGTGGTCGGGTACAAAGAGATAAGATCGTGCTATTGAGGCTGAGCAACAAGAGAAGCAGTAGCTGAGTAAAGGTTGGATAAGCTGCTTATGTCTAGTAGTAGAGTCATATTTGTCGTCCTTCTACTCTCAGGTCCTTAGGGGAGTTTTTGTAGATGTTGTATATTGAGACAACATTTTGGCTATATGCCTTGGTTATACATATAGGGCATGTATATATGTATGGACAAGATATTACATGTAACAAGTTGTGGCTTTTGAGCCGATGAACAATGTATGTAATAATCTTCTGGCAGGAACTATGTATACAATAGGAGGATTTTGTGGACTCATATGTTATATGTTTCCACTTGAGGTGGATATGTGATTTTGGCTTCAATTTCATGTGTTTTCTGGTAACCTGATTGTTGAGTTTTAATTCCGCACTTTGTTTTGAGTGATCTTGCTTTGTGGCGTGTCAGGGCATCACAACTGCGGTGAAAAGAACCTTGACTTCTTAAAGCTGCCAGATGGTTGTCTCAGGAATTGGAATGATCTCTTCCTTGCATTGGCTTCTCACTTCTCCACAATTGATCATTCTATCCTCCTTAGAGACTCCACAAAGGTGGAAAACTTCTCCCGATTTTCTAAAGTGGATACCATTATTGACAACTTGATGCTCAAACCTTGAATACTATCCTTCTTTGTGGTCTCAATGTGATGACATGACCTCAACAACTCCATAACCTTGCCTCATAGTTGTTGATAGACAACAAACCTTGGTGTAACCTTTCAAACTGGGCTATCTTCCCATCCAAATATGTCTCAAGGAAGTAGCGGCTCACAAACTCCTGCTAGAACTCCTCCCAACTCACTACTACTCATGGTCTCTTATCCTCCTCTATGGCCCACCAATGGCCAACACTACCCTTCAAAAGGTAAACTGCATTGCTTCACCTTGTCCTCATTGGAGATGTTCAAAATCTTGAATGCCTTCTCCAGCTCTGTTAACCATATTTGCATCTGTCAGATCCATTGTGCCCGCATACTCAATGGGTCCCACATGATTCGACCTCCAAAGGTCTTCCCCAGACCTTGAGATTCTGCATTAGGAGCAAGTGCCCTTGGTTGAGGTGTAGGCACCCTATCCGCCAAATGCGTAATTGTTGCCATAAGTTGTCCAAACATAGACTAAAAAGTTGGATCAACCATGGTTGAAGGGTCAAACGGAGGCAGTATGGGTTTTTCTAGCCCGATCTCCTACCACCGCCTCTAGGTGCCACAAAGCTACTCTCTACATGCTTTTCACGTCCTGTAGACATGTATGCATAACCATAATTTATGGTTAGATATATTGGATCGTGTAAGAACAGACACAAAACCTAATTCCTATGTCCATGTAGACTCAGCGAACCTAAGCTCTGATACCAACCAAGTTGTGGAAACCTGCCAAGTTAAACGAGATTACTCAAAACCAAAACATGATCTTTCATTAATTAAACATATTACTAAAAAGGTGCATTATTAAAACTAAATTAAACTTCTTAAACATGTCCAAGAACATTTACATAGAGGTCCCATCATCTTTCATAAAAGCATATATTGTAATAGGTATCTTTACATCTATTTGGTGGCCTCAGACACAACATGTATACAAATGGTACTATCCACATATTTACATCATGTACAAACATCAATACACTACCAAAAACTCAAGTCATACTACATCATCTACAAGCTTCGCCGCTCAAACCTGAAAGTACAGGGACAACTCTAGGACACACTAAACAACTAGCCAACCTTCTTCCTCTATGGATCTCCAATCCACTCGTCATTGCCACGAGTCTCACGGTGTTGCTTATAGTCACCTTACAAGATGGGGTCACATGTGAGGTGAGATCTATGTCCCAGTGAGAGATACAACTTGCAACCACATGTATTGCTTAAATGAGATTATGTATTTAAATAATTAAAACATATAACATTACATAATTGAACGATCAACATAATTGACAAAGGATTAGACATATCTAAAGCCACTAGTACAGTTGATTTCTCTTACCGTATTGTACATCATCTAAATATTAAAAGAGAGAAAGCAGACATTATCAGCCATTGTGAGTCATCAAATAACCCTGACTGATATACTACACAGCTGAATTACATATTTTATTAAGCCCTGGGTAGTTTGAGGTGTACCACTCAAACTACCAGCTAATCACTGTGAAGTGGCAATCAGCCATGTACAAGATCTAGGAGAACTAAAATCCTAAGATCTCTCTGCCTTGGTTAGTATGAGTTTGTCATAGTGACATAACAATAAAACTAAAGAACAACCTAGTCCTCCATGGGTACACATGACACGACACTAGACACTAGGATATTCAACCCTAAAATCCAAATTATGACCTCTCTCTAAAACCTTGGGATCAAGATGACAAGGATATATCCTCCCTGCACCCGCATAAACTCAACAATATACGACTCTTAGTTTCCCTTTTAGAATACTCGTTTTACTATCTAGAAAGTCCTGACACTGGAATACGTCTATGGGCTCAGGGAACTACATGATTAGGGTTCCACTTAGTTAATTAAGACAATTGAGTGTTTTTAGACTGCATCAACCAAGTTACATACACCTACTATACTGATCTTACAAGATTAGTGGTACAAAATAACTCCATAAGATATAAAACATATGAAACATATATCTTATCGCTTCATCACAATATACTAGTACATTATCATTCATGAAGAGAGCTAAAACTTCCATTAGGGATCAAAACATGCCCAAAGGCCATTCAGGTCAAAACAACAATACCTCCTGTAAGAACAACATTATCATCCCATACTTAGCAGAAGGTTCAAGACGTCACAAATGAACTTATTACTCCCAGATTTAACATAAGTATTTATCCATCATAGAAGTTATGATATTTCTAAGAGTAACATAACATAATTACCTTTGGCATTGTGAATGTATCCACTCACCATTTCAACATCAGCAAAAGATAGAAGTATTAAACCATCAAATAATCATTATGAATAAGGTTCAAAGTGTGGGTTGGATTTGTGTTACCAAAACAGCACACATAGGTAAACCATAGGTTCATCATCACACATAGGCAAACCAACAGTTCATTTAGGGACTTGGCAAAACCATTGATTCATATACTTAGCATACCCATCGACTCATGGTCAACAAAAGCCATCTGTTTATATCAAGTAAGACATCAGTACAAGCACTAAGTAATACCATCGTTTCATAGACTAAGAAAAACCATCAATTTCTACATTAAGTGAATCCATTGGTTCAAACACCAAGTATAGCCAACATTTCATTCACCAAGTGAGACCATCGATTCATGTACTATGTAAATTCATCATTTCTTAGACTTAGTGGAATCATCAGTTCATAAACTAAGTAAATGTTGGGTTTGTGGAGGCAATAGGCATAGTGGAAGAAATAAAATTGTCTCCACATACCCTACTCGAGGATCTCATCGACAACAGTGTATTCGAAAGGAGGGTGCATGGACATACCCTGTCCTAGAGAAAGTTTGATGATGTCCCTTCAGGCGGTGATGTGTGTCACTCCTAGCATGCACAGATGGTCGTCGTCCATCCTCCAAACGTAGACAACTCAGCGTCTGCGTCTCTACTTCATCCACATGGATGGACTGGAACTCCGTGTTGCGCTTCCTTAAGCTGGCGGGAAGGAGCAACCTTCTTCTTGATGATGTGCTATCATCGATTGCTCTCCTTCTCTCTCTCTTAGAGACAGTAACAACTAGGGTTCACATACAAGAGTGTAACCTTGACGTATTTGTTTTTGCCATCTACTAAAAGTTAGTTGTCATGCCCTTATAACTAGCAGAGGGAAGGAAGCAAGTTTCCCAAAACCTTAGGAAAACAAAAGGTTGTGACAACGTTTAAAACAAACCACTCATGGACCAATAAAAGAATATTCTAGAAATAATTAATTAATCTAATTAATTTTTATTTATTTATTAACTAATTTCCATTATCCATCCCTATTTAATAACTTTGGGTTAGCTAGCCAACTTAATAATGTAATCTAATTAATTGGCTTAAACACTTTAACTAATTAACTCAAATTATATTCCAATATTATAGTAGATTACCTAAACATTTAAGTAATCATTTTGATTCAGAACATTTCCAATCCGTCCACAATTATTCTCCTATTCCATTCACATCCTATGTGTGTGACCCAATAGGCTCCACATTACATTGGCACTGAAATTCATAATCATATTATGATTTCACAAGCAACGATTGGTATCTAGCAAGATTTCATTGCCATCCAAATAATTGGAGAAGTTGGACAACAACTTAACCTATCATCTGTGACTAGTGTTACAGTGAATGTATAGTTCCTTTGTTTTTTATATCCAAATTGAACTTGAGGCATGGAATTTTCATCCTCTTCAACATTCAATCCATGTTCCTTGAACTAGAGCAAACTGTCTGAGATATGCATAATCTCAATATCACATATTGACTCGCATCAGCATGGCCATGCATTCTCAGTCTCACTTATGAAGTGGCTAGGATATCAAACTCCTATAGGAGGGACAAATCCCATATACATCACTCACAATCATCCCCATGTGCACACTACATATGAGAACCACCTTATGGCAACCCTTATCCAGGATCATGGTGGATGATGTCAAAGCACATGGAAGGACATGTGATGAGTGTAGTGATTTCAGGTCTAAGAATCACAATCATCACCGTCACTATGAGAGATGACTCTGCATACCATTCATGGTTCCATGTGTCACTCTCAAGGCGGGTTTTCTGATACATTGTTCTCTAACAAGTATCTATGTACTTGGTTTGATACCACATATCATGACTAATGAGGTTTTTTCATAAACCAACACACATTCAAGCCTTAAGGGTTATTTTTGTCTATTAGCCTTCCATAATAACATCTGACTAGGGATATAATAAGAATGCATATACTCTTGACATTTGTATGATCTCATCATTCAGTTCGACAACCCGAAAACATACGTCATTAAGTAATATCATTCTTTATACATTTATTGTGTTACATCATTATCTTATAACAGAATAAATTGGAATATTATCTTTATTACTTATCAAACAATTTACAAGATATGCCACTACAATCATCATATGATTAGTTCTCTAGGCATACATACCAACAGACTCCCACTTGCACTTGGATCCAATCACTCATGAACTTAATCCCAAATGATCTAATGTGACCTTCATGTTTCTACTGTGAAAGTGCTTTTGTCAAGGGGTCAACCACACTGGTCTCAGTTGGTACTCTACAAATCTTCACATCTCCTCGTTGTACAATTTCTCAAGATGGAATTGCCTTTGTATATGTTTGGAACGCTGATGTGATCTATGTTCCTTAGCTTGTGCAATAGCTCCATTGTTGTCACAATATAACTCGATTGCCTTGCAGATGCTTGGAACCACTCCAAGTTCTAAGATAAATTTCTTGATCCAAACATATTCTTTTATTGGATTGGATGCATCTATATACTCAGCTTCCATCATAGAATCTGCAACTGTCTCTTGCTTGGAACTCTTCCAGCTCACAACTCCATTATTGAGGCAAAACAGAAATCTTGATTGTAATTGATAATCATCTTTGTTAGTTTGGAAGCTTGCATCGGTGTAACCCTTTAAAACCAATACTTCCTCTCAGTTGTAGACAAGGAACCATTCCTTAGTTCTTCTCAAGTACTTAAGGATGTTCTTCACGGTAGTTAAATGGCCTTCATTGGGGTCTAACTATCTGCTCATCATGCTCAAAGCATACGAGACATATGGGCGAGTACATAACATTGAGTACATGATAGATCCAATTGTAGAAGCATATGGAATCTTATTCATGCACTCCCTTCCTTCATAAGAATTGGGACATTGAGCTCTAGATATGGTAACACCATGAGACATGGGTAGGTTTCCTCTCTTCGAGTTCTCCATGTTGAACCTCTTCAACACCTCATCAATGTATGTGATCTTACCTAGTCCAAGAAGCCTTCTAGATGTATCTCTATAGATCTTGATTCCTAGAATGTAGGATGATTCTCCTAAGTCTTTCATAGAGAATGTATGTCCTATCTAGATCTTTACTTTCTATAAGTAGGGATGTCATTCTCCATCAATAGTATGTCATCCACATATAATATGAGGGATACAATCATGCTCCCACTAACCTTCTTGTAAACATACAATTCATCTTCATTTTGACTAAAGCCAACCTCTTTGACTATTTTGTCAAATCAAAGATTTCAGCTCTGAGATGCTTGCTTCAATCCATAGATTGACCTTTGTAACTTACATACTTTATTTTCA
This sequence comes from Alisma plantago-aquatica, assembly GCA_963693085.1. Lineage (NCBI taxonomy): Eukaryota > Viridiplantae > Streptophyta > Magnoliopsida > Alismatales > Alismataceae > Alisma > Alisma plantago-aquatica. The sequence goes on from OY856412.1 coordinate 1,208,502,177, forward strand.
TCCTTTAGATTTATAAAACCCTCAGGTTGTGTCATTTACACATCCTCAAGAAGATTCCTGTTAAGGAATGTAGTTTTAACATCCATCTGCCAAATCTCCTAGTCATAATGAGCCACAATGGCAAGCATTATCCTAATGGAGTTAACCATGGCAAATAGAGAAAATGTTTTGTCATAGTCAACACCTTGAACTTGTTTGAAACCCTTTGCAACCAGTTGACCTTTGTAAGTCCGTACATTACCATCCATGTAAGTATTCTTCTTGAAGACCCACTTACACCCTATGGGTTTTACCCCTTCAGGTGGACCCACCAAGGTCCATACCTTATTGGTGTACATGGATTTCATCTCATATCTCATGGCCTCAAGCCATATCCTAAACTCTGGTCCCTTAACAAATTCTAGATAGGTAGTTATCTCATCATCAATGACCGACTCATCACCTTCTTGAGTCAGTAGATAACCAAATCTATTTGTCTCAAGGCGTGTCCTACTAGATCTGCAAGGTTCTTATGTTACAGGAGGAATTTGACATTCCACAACTATTTGTGACTCTTTGTGTTCCTCTTGTACCTCTATAGGTTCAATGCTTTCTTTTTTTACTTGAACCTCTTCAAGTTATACTTTCCTCCCACTGGTTCCTTTAGAAATGAATTCCTTTTCTAGGCATGCAACATCCTTGGCAACAAAGACTTTGTTGTCATTTGGGTTATATAAGTAGTACCCCTTGGTTTCCTTGGGGTAACCAACAAAATAACATTTATCTGATCTAGGGCCAAGCTTTCCAGCAATTTTTTTCTTGAGATAATCTTCACATCCCCAAACCTTCATAAAAGTTATTTTGGGATGCTTCCCAGTCCATATCTCATATAGTGTCTTTTGAACATATTTAGAAGGTACATGATTAAGTGTAAATGTTATAGTTTCTAGAGCATAACCCTAGAATGAAGTTGGAAGATTGGCAAAACTCATCATTGATCGTACCATATGTAGCAATGTACGATTCCTTCTTTCTAATACACCATTGTGTTGTGGTGTTTTAGGTGGAGTCCATTGTGGTACAACACCATGGGCTCGTAGAAGGTCCTCAAACTCTTAGCTTAAGTATTCTCCACCTCAATTAGATCAAAGTGCCTTAATACTTTTACCAAGTTGGTTATGTACTTCATTCATGAAACCTTGAACTTTTCAAGAATTTCTGACTTAGGTTTCATCAAGTAAACATAACCATACATATTGGAGTCATCAATAAAGGTAATGAAGTATTGATGACCACCTCTAGCATTTGTCCTAAAAGGGCCACATACAATAGTATGTATGAGTCATAATAGATCACTTGCCCTCTCACTATTGCCAGTGAAGGGAGTTTTGGTCATCTTGCCCATAAAATAAGATTCACATGTCTCTATTGATTTGAAATCAAAAGATTCTAGATGTCCATCTTTATGGAGTCTAGAAATGTGCTTCTCATCAATGTGCCCTAGATGAAAATGCCAACGATATGTTTTGTTTGAGTTATTGAGTTTTAACCTTTTGGTATTTATGTTATAAACATTTGTCTCAAGATCTAATAAGTAAAGATCATAAGACATCGGGGCAATGCCATAAATGATTTCATCTTTTAAAATAGAACATTGACCATTCTTAATATGAAATTCATATCCATACTTGTCCATACAAGATATAGAAATAATGTTCCTATTTATGGCAAGTACATAATAGTTCTTTAACTCTATTACCAGCCCCATGGGTACGTAGAGATAAATTATAGGTTCCAACTACAGTGGTAGCAACTCTTGCTCTATTAGCAACACGCAGTTCAACCTCGCCCTTTCACAAAGGCTTACTCCTTTTCAAATCTTGCATATTTGAGCATATGTGAGATCTACAAATGGTATCCAATACCTAAGATGAAGAAGTAGACAAATTTATCTTAATAACACATATACCTAAAATGCAGATCTCTATTCCCTCCTTCTTCTTCCTCAGTTCCTCCAGGTAGAGAGGACAATTCCTCTTCCAATGTCCAGGCTGGTGAGAGTGGTAATAATTGCCTCACTTACTCACCCCTCCCTTTTCTTTGAGTGGATAAGACTTGGGTTTCTGACCAGCTTTAGAATTCTTCTTAGATTTTCCTTTGTCTTTGGACTTTCCTTTTCTATTGATCATCATTACAGAGTTGGGCTTGTCTTTCTTCATTTGTGCTTCAATTGTTCTCAACATGCCAAGCAACTCTGACAACAACTTGTCAAAATTGTTCATGTTGTAGTTAATCACAAACTAGTTGTATGACTATGACAGGGACTGTAGAATCACATATGTGGCCAACTTTTTACCCAAACAAAATCCCAGTCTAGAAAGGTTCTCCACATACCCAATCAGCTTGAGCACATGGGACCTACTAGATCTCCTTCTGCCATGTTGCACTTGAACATCACCTTGCAACATATCTCTCCTATCTTTCCTGATCTTGGTACATGTTCTTAAGATGTGTTACCATCTCAATCACATCTATGTTTTCATGTTGTCTCTACAACTCATAGTTCATTGAGCACAACATCATGCATTTGGCATCCACAATATCTTCAAAATGCTTCTTGTAAGCATCCCTATTAGCCTTAGGCGCATTGGGAGCAGGTTCATCTAGCTCTGGTGTTTCCAGGACATAGAGCTTGCGCTCCTGTGTGAGAATAATTCTCAACATCCTGAACCAGTCATAGAAATTATTCCCATTTAACTTGTCCTTCTCAAGGATTAAGATCACCTAGTTAAGCCTGACTGAAAAACTAACATGATAGAATATGTACCTTGCTTTGGCAGATCTACATATCTATCATCACACATCCATGAGATGGATAGTGCACCATTCTTTGGCGTAACCTACTCTTAATTGATAAAGCTTTTCATGTGTACTACTTATAGAAAGAATCTAAGACTTAATAGTTTAATTGAAGGATTTTATATATATACTCATACACATCCAAACACCATATACTTATAATATGTTTCATATACATACTATATCCAATCCACAGACATGCAATCTACAAACACTAAAGCATTAGTTATGGCCATACTACTGTGATCCTTTAGAGACACAAAGGATTACTATCCACATGTGGTCTTTCTCATCTTATGCAAGGACAACTTGTGAATATGAACCTGCATTTGATCAACATCAAGATGAACAGCTTCATGGATACCCCTTAGTGTTGGACCTTCAGTTTGCCTCTCCATGAACGCTCCTTGGAGTTGGATCCTCAAGTCGCCTCTTCACAACAAGTCTTCAAAAACTAAATATATCCCTATCTCTATTACATTATTTAAAAAGGAAAACCTCGAGTTACATTCAAGGGGAGTTTAGATGGAATAGAATTAGTTACACTTGGAGATAAAAGATGAGGCTCGACATGCAAGCCGAATACAGAGGATCCATGCACAACCATTTACATCCAAGAACAAGATACACAACCAATCACAATATCCATAAAAGGGGTCCATGTCATAGCTATGCATGCAATCACCACACAAAATATTTTCAATAGCGACATGTATGATTTTATAGGTATATCTATATATACATATATACATTAAGATTGCAGTCCTTTTAATGCGGTACATTCCCCGTAAAACCATTCTGACTCCCACATAGACTTGGGGTACACAGGAGCAGCACCCTGGGAGGGTCCACGTGAAATTTTACTCTCGTACACTAAGAAAAATCATATTTTTCATAGTCGACCCTGTCTAACAGGTCAAAAACAATAGGTCTGTGGCATATGTAGAATTAGGTTTAGATATGCATATTAACAGTTTAAGTTCTCATCACATGCAACCACATAAAATGGTACACAAAAATTCCGATCATTTCAAATGAAATTCAAATACGTCGTAGATCGACGCGGCTCTGATATCACTGTTGGGTTTTGTGGAGGCGACAAGCACAATGGAAGCAATACAATTTTCTCTACATACCCTACTCAAGGATCTCGTTGACAAGAACATATTCAAAAGGAGGGTTCATGGATATACCTTGTCCCAGAGCAAGTTCGATGACGTCCCCTCAAGTGATGATCTGCGTCGCTCCTAGCATGCAAAGATGGTCGTCATCCATCCTTTGAACGCAAGCAACTCAGCGTCTGCGTCTCTACTTCATCCACGCGGATGGAGTGGAACTCCACGTCCCGCTTCCTCAAGCCAGCGGGAAGGAGCAACCTTCTACTTGATGACGTGCTAGCGTCAATTGCTCTCCTTCTCTCTCGCTCGGGGATGATGATGGCTAGGGTTCATGTGCAAGAGTGTAATCTCGGCATATGCATTTTTGGAATCTACTACAAGTCGGTCGTCATGTCCCTGTAAACAACATAGGAAAGGAAGCTGGATTTCCTAAAATCCTTAGGAAAACAAAAGGCTACAACAACATTTAAAATGAACCGCTTGTGGACCAATAAAAGAATATTCTAGAAATAATTAATCAATCAATTAATTGTTTAACTAATTTCTCCTATCCATCTCTAGTTAATCACACTAGGTCAGCCAGTCGACTTAACAGTGGAATCTAATTAATTGGCTTAAACACTTTAATCAATTAACTCCAGGTTATATTCCAATATTATAGTAGATTGGCTAAACAATTTAGTAATCATTTTGATTCAGAACATATCCAATCAGTCCACAATTATACTCCTATTCCATTCACATTCTATGTGTGTGGCTCAGTAGGCTCCACATTACATTGGCAGTGATATTCATAATCATATTATAATTTCACAAACAATGATACTTCATTGATACCCAATAATTGGAGAAGTTGGAGAACAACTTATCATCAATGACTGGTGTTACAGTGAATGTATAGCTCCTTTATCTCTAATATTCGGATTGAACTCTAGGAATGGAATCATCTTCCTTTTCAACGTTCAATTTATGTTTCTTGAACTAGAGGAGAATATCTGATATATGTGTAATCTCAATATCATATATTGACTCACATCAACATGGCCATGCATTTCTCAGTCTCTCTTATCAAGTGGCCAGGATATCAAACTCCTATAGGAGGGACAAATCCCATCTACATCACTCACAATCATCTCCATGTGTCACAGTGCACTCGAGCACCACCTTTATGGCAACCCTTATTCAGTATCATGGTAGATGATGTCAAAGAACACTGAACGACATGTGATGAGTGTAGTGATTTCAGGTCTAAGAACCACAATCACCACCATCACTATGAGAGAGGACTCTAACTACCATTCATGGTTCCATGTGCCACTCTTAAGGTAAGTCTGTCTAATATACTGTTCTCTAACAAGTATCTATGTGCTTGGTTTGATATCACATATCATGACTAATGAGATTTTGTCATTAACCAACACACACTCTAGTATTAAGTGTTATTGTTTCCTATTAGCCTTCCACAATAACATCCGACTAGGTGCATATACTCTTGACATCTGTATGATTTCATCATTTAGGTCCTCAATCCGAAAACATACGTCAATGAGTAATATCATTCCTTAGACATTTATTGTGTTACATCATTATCTCATAACATAATAAATTGGAAGGTTGCCTTTATTATTAATCAAATAATTTACAACATATGACATTACAATTATCACATGATTGGCTCTCTGGGCATACATACTAACAATAAAGTCATTGGTTCACACTAAGTAAAATCATCGATTTCAGTACTAAGTAAAATCATCAGTTCCTACACTTATAGAAACCAGTCTTTTACACTAAGTAAAAAACCATTGTTTCATACCTTCAAAACCAAGTTTGTCCATTATAGAAGAAGGAATGTTCATATGATCTAAAGATGGTTTAACAACACACAACTATCACACATATATGCCAAACAGTGTACAAAAGATCATCTTTCTTTATAATACCGAGTTTCTAGGGTAAAATCTACATAGAACTAGTTAAAAGTAGGAGAGAAAAGGGTTAAAACTTATATAACTCACCTCAAGATGAAAAAGAATGTTCAAGCAACAAGGTATCTCAAAGAAAAAAAGATAAAACCCTAGCTTTGCACTCCCAAAGCTCCAAGGTAGCCCCTTTCTTCAAGAATAGGGTAAATCTAGGGAAAAAGAGAGAAGAAAAGGGGTTCTTCAACCACATGCACGAGTTTTCATCAAGAACACTAGGGTTCCACCCGTTGATGAAAAGAGGAAAGAAAACAACAAGACAACTATATTAGGGTACATGTATAAGGCAAGAAACTAGGCTTGAAAGTTCCAAACAACCCTATAGAATCTTGGTCGAAGACCTAAAGCAACATGCATCCAAGATCTCTACAAGCTTCATCCTCAAAGATCTCTCACTGAACAAAATGATGGGTTTGGATCTATCTAGCAGTAAGAACAAGAAGGAGAAAGAAAAAGGTACGTTTGGATGAGGGGAGATGAGTATATATATCCAAATTGAGAGAGAAATGTGGTCAAGGGTTGAAAAGTATCTTGCCATGTGTCAAAACCTGAGATTTTCTTTTTCATACACTATCATTACTTCCATTGGTTTGTCTCCAAGGAGATCCATCGATTTATGACTTAGTGAAACCATCAAGTTGCATCATCAGAGAAACCACTAGTTTGTGTGGTATACCACCATTTTGCAAACCCTGATCCTCCATCGATTTGTGTACTCTACAAGGAAAGCCATCAATTCTAGATCCATAAGAGAAAATCATAGGTTCCTATAATACAAGGAGAAACCATCAAATCATACACCCATCATGGTGAAACCATCAGTTCCTCACCATACAAGGTGAAACCATTAGTTTAATCCCTTAGGTGAAAATTGATTGGTTCTCAACCTATAAGGGAAAGGAGCAAACATCTGATGGTGCACCCAAGCATCCAAATGTGCAACCACATCAAACATTATGAAGAGTAATATGAAGCACAACATGCATGTGTTGAAATTATAGATAGATCCCTATGAAAGTGAAATTTGCGTAAAGATCAACAGAAGCACACAAAATTGCAAACTTAAGCAAACAAAGTCTAAACTTGACCAAAATTGAAACATAGATTTGTCGCTTGATATAAAACATAATTTGATGTTTAAGTAAGAAAATGCATCCAATTCAATAAATCAAACATGTTTAACCATAAAGTCATGTCAGGGGTCTTACAACTAGTCCTATATCTTTGGGAGAAATTTAAGAATAAGACGAGTGAAAACTTTTATGATATAGAACAAGAACGACTGAAAAAATGCTCATAATTTTGATCTAAATAAGATCAATATGTTCTTAGAATCAATGGACAAGGGGGGCACTTCCTCTCTCTAGGGCTCCGCTCTGCCCTCTCTCTAAAGTTCCCCGGCGGCCACCGCTGGGGGGAGGGAGCGCAGGTTCAGCGCTCTCCTCCCCCTGGCGCTCTTCGTCTTTCGGCAAGTACTCCAGTTTGAAGACTTCCGCGGTCCGTAGAGAAAGGGGCGTTGCTGGTTGCTCTGAGGTTGCTCTCGGCTTGGCTATGGGGAAGGCGTGACGAGCGTTTTGTAGCTGGATCTGGACTGCTGTGGCAACTCGACTTAGTCGTCTCCGGTCCGTCAATAGGGATGTACGGAGAGGAGCCGCTCTTCTGGATCTGGTTTCAACCGCGTCGTCCGCAGGCGGAGCAAGGGCCCTCGATCCCCTCTCCTACCAGTTCCTTCTCCTCGAGCTGAGAGCTGGTCGCTTTCGTTGCAACGGTGGTGATGAGTCTTCTTCGACTCTGCTTCACCTTTCCTGCCAGCGGGCACCCTTTCTTCTCCAGATATGGGCTTCCCGTCATAATGGAGGGAGTCCTCAGGTGTCGTTTTGGGCGTCCTGACATTGGCCGTTGGCCACCTGTAGTTTGGCGCTGCTGTGGGCGCTCACGACAGGGCGGCGCCCTCATCTCAGCTGATGGTCAGCTCCGCCCTAGCCCCTGCCAGTAAACGGAGGCAGTCGCCGCCGCGTGCCTACTCGACGTGATATGCTCCTCGGAGCTTCTTCCTGGTCAAGGTTCAGTAAGGAGTGCTGGGGTCGGTTCCATCCTACTGACTTCACCTCCTCTGCTGGGCGGAGGGACACCCCCAAGGTGTTCGACGAGCAGCCCCCTGTGCTGGTTTGGTGCTGTGCGCTCCTCGGTTCTTCCAACGACTTGGCCCCGGCTCCTTGCCGATTTGTCAAGCGTGGCCTGGGCAATCGGGGGTAGGACCTTCATCTCCTTTCCCCCTAGTTCCTCTGCTGCTAGGCGTTGGAGCTCCTTGGGCGCTCGACGGAATGCCCCTGAGAGGCGTTCATGCATGCTTATGGGCTGTCGGGTTTGGGGAGTAGATCAAGTTGTCTCCTCCTAGGTCCCTATGCCATTGCAGTGACGCCTTCAGTTGTTTGACGTGATGCCACTGGCTTGTGCTGGACTTTCTCCGGCTTTGTTCTGTGCTGTGTAAACAACAAATATCGAAGTTCAAGAACTCCTACTGGTTAGCAACCTGGCTGTGGGTGGGTGGATAGTTGAAGGTGATCCTTAATCTTGGCATAGTACCACACTTTGTGGGTACTCTTATAGATAGTTGGTACTTTGCTAAGCATGATGGATAATTTGGAGTTGCTCTCCCATCCACACACTGTTGTTAAAAGTGTTGGGTCTTGCTCTTATCCGGCATGATCAGTGTTTTGTTGATCCGGTGCTAGGGGTTCCTTTCTGGGTGTTTTCACCCAGGTAGAAACCCAATGTTCAGATGGCTAAGAAGGTCAGTAACTTCAAGGCTAGTTCAGGCAGGATAACTTGTTTTTGATCTATGTCAAGCTACTGATACTACTTGTGGGTACGCTGAATGCATGTATCTGTGGCTTGTAATTAGTCTTCTTTCGGTAGGATTGCTTGGATCTAGCTACTTTAGTTAGATAGGTCGTCTTAGTTTCGTCTAATTTTTTTAGAAATCATGTGTTTCCCCTACGTGGGGTCTTGATCCTTGTATGAGCTTTTAGCTCCTGTTGATGTAATGGGGTACTTAGTGCCCAAAGTTTTTGGTATTAATAGTAACACGCTTTTTGACCGACCAAAAAAAAAAGAATCAATGGACAAAAGTTTATCAGACTTCAATTTACCATCTATTTTCTAAGATGTACACGAGAAGATATACAAAGAGATACAAGAATAATTGAAAATCATTGTATCCAATGATGATATGCTAACAATTTCATAGCTAAATTATGATCAAGGTTGTGCTTATAAGACTATTATGAATCAACTTGATACTAGAAAATAAGTAATATTTTTATTGAGGGCCCAGGAGGAACATGGTCAACATTTTTTGTATTGTGCTATACTTACTAAGGTACCCTCATGTGGTCAAATAACACTTGCAACAACATCATCGGGAGTGGCAAAATCTTTATTACCTTTTGGTAGAGCTACACACTCAAGGATTAAGACACCATTAAATAGTGAAGTACAGAAGAAATGCAATATTTCAAAACATAATAGTTTGAGGGAACTCCTATGAACTAAACTTATTGTTTGGGATGAGGTGTACATTGCAAAAAAATAAGCAGTTGAGTGATTGTATCTTTTACTACAAGATATGACAAGTAATAATCAACTTTTTGGAGGAAAAGTCGTATTTGGTGGTGACTTTAGGCAAATTCTTCCTGTTGTTCCACAAGGAGGAAAAGAGAAAACAATTACATCAAGCTTTATAAAATTATATGTATGGAAATACATAAAAAATTACAATTGAAAGAAAATATTGGAAGCATATCTAATCCTTCCTTCATACACATTTACTTTCTATTAGAAATGATTCAGAAGAGGCCAAACATGTGGATCAAGTTCAAATTCCTAGAATCATGGTGATCTCATATACCGATGAATCATCATTTAAGCATGAATTAATAGATACAATTTTTCCAGATCTTTTTGTCGATGAGAACAACATATATTCTCTCACAAATCATGTTATTCTAATTATGAAAAATGAATGTGTTGATGAAATTAATGAGTTATTGATTGAAGAATTTCTAGTGATAAAACTCCATCTTTGATTCTACTTCAAGAAGAAGAATTCTTAAATTCTTTGACTCCTCCTGGACTCCCACCTCACAAGCTGGTGCTTAAATGAAATTCTCCAATTATGCTTCTAAAAAATATTGACCCCTTTTCAGGGATTTGTAATGGAACACAAATTATTTGTACAAACTTTGACAAAAATATTATTGACGTTGAGATAGCAGTTGGACATACAAAATGAAAACAAGTAATCATCCCAAAAATTCCATTGATGTTAAAAGATCATGAGAACATGCATTTTTTCCCTTTAAAAGCCTATAACTGTCAATCAGATTATTAGGGTTGTCAAAATTTGTCTGAATCTGTGAACCTAGTTGTGTCTGACTCACAAAAAATGGATCTGAGTTTTAATTGTGACATTCTGGATCGGTTTTGGGCTTAGGATCATGTGTCTGAATCTAAACTAGGTTGATTCTGAGTTTTGAAACTGGACAAAATTAGGTTCTAAATAGTTACTTATATACATATATTTATGGGATATATACTGCATTTTGAAGTGATATATGTGTTGCTTTGTTATAATATATGTGATATTGCAACATATTATAGTTATTTGACGTGAAAATCAATTATTTTTTAATAGTATTATGATATTCCTATTGTGTTAGAATTTACTTATGTGTTACATACCACAAATGATTCCTTTTTTAGATGTTGTTATGATGTGGTATAAATATTATTTTTTGTTGATAATAGTCATCTCAATTGGTTTGATAGGTTATACTTTGATGTGAATATGTATTATTTTAGTATGATATAGGTGGTGTTGCAATAATTTTGATGTGATACATGTGTTGTTTTAGTATGATATATGTTATGTCACACTTGTGATGAGATTTTCTTATATTTAGGTGAATTAATGTTCTATTGTTGGTATTGTTTTCTCTAATAAAAGTAAATAAAAAGTAATACTATAATTGTATAATATTGTATAGTCATTGACATCTTTGGTAGTTTATTTGAGATATTGAAATTATTTATAATTGTGTAGGTACTTCTATCAGGATTTTTAAAAAAAAATCACATTTAAATCTGGGTTTGGGTTTGGTTCCGAGTTTAGATTTTTCAATCCGGGTCAGTTCCAGGTTGAGAGGTAGGAGTAAAATCCGGGTCTGGGTTTGGGTTTGGATTTGACAGTCAAACCATCTGAACAAGATTTTTTGACCCAAAATCGACCCGAACCCAATTTTTTTGACACCCTACAGATTCTGTTTGCAAAGACAATAAATAAAGCACAAGGACAAACTCTAGAAAAAGTTGGACTATATTTACCTCAAATGTCTACTCTCATGGTAAATTATACATGTATCCAGAGTCAAATCACCGGAAGATAATAAAGTTCTTATCAAGTCATCTCCGAATAAAAGCTACACATCAAATAGAAATATAGTCTACACCAAAATATTATCTACAATATGGATTATTTAGACAAGAAGCTTTATCTTTCAGTACATTTATGAAAATATGATTGAATATTATAATTTATACTTAGCGTATTCATGTAGTTTCATCTTATATGCCACTAACATTTGATATATGTATGACATCTTTGTAGTGTTTTTTAAAGAAAATGAAGAAATCCTACAAACTACTGCATGAAGTTAATGAAAGTGTTCCTTTTTGGACAATTAAGGTAAAAGTGGTTGATATCACAATTCCTACATCATAAAAAGATGGGAATCATTCATTCTGAAGATTGGTTTTCATAGATGAAAATGTATGATCAAAGTTATAATAGACTAGAAAATTTAATTCCTTGATAAACTGATAAATGTAAATCACCTAGTTTTTAGGGGACGGAGATACAAGTGGTCATGTTTAATGACAACATTTTAAGATTTAGTCGACACCTTAATGTTATATAACACCTCCTATGTTTCAAGAGATGCATCATCACTACTCAAACCACAATATTATTTTAGCAAGCCAAATGATCATAAATGTCAAATGATCATAAAAAGGTCCACAATCGTGTAAAAAGCAGAATGTGATATAACGTATGAAGAATCAATGAAGTTGGATCTTTTATCTCTATCAGATTTCCTTCAGTTAGAGACACTATTTTCATAAATAGGTATGTGCTAATTGTATATCCTTTAATACACACACATTTATAATTGTTAAATATTATGCAGATGTCATTGCAAAGATTATAAATGTTCTTCCAAAATAACAAACCAAAAGATAGCAAGATCAATATGATGTCACCTTTCATAATTCATATGTTTAACATATAAAATACTTTGAAATTAATAAATATAATGTTACAACTTGCAACTCTATCAACCAGGGAAAATTTTATGACTCATCACAATGAAAGAATATTGGAGCTTCTAGAGCAAAAGCATATCATTGTTGCAAAAAGTTTGGTTTTGAAGAATATCTATGGTAATTGATTACTAAGTTCACTAGATATGATAAATCAACAATAATTTATTTATTTTATTATATTATGACATACAAGAAAAAGAACCCTATAAACCGGTAGACAAACAAAAATGTTGATAAACCCATATCTAGAAGAAGTAAAGCAACTGCAAGAATGGTATGAATCTTATTTTCAAACATTAAACTTTTTTAGCAATAAACTCTATTTACACAAGCACCAATTCTTTTATGTTGGAAACTGACTCATTGAAGATACTATAGTTGAGTATAATAAGAAAATAAATCAAATTACTTCAATTGCATAAGTTTTATCCTCTATTAATCCAGTAACATTGACGAGTTCTTTTCCATTAATAACAAACTCTCTACATAATTTTAATTAGAAAATGACATACCATATGTTATAGGAAACAATATATACAATAAAGCCAGCAAAAATCAATGCCTCCAATCAGTAAGAACTTTGGTATATGGTTTGCAACAAGTGTCACAAGAAAACCAACATTGCCTAAGACGCAAACTACTTCAGCCAATATTGTTATAGTGGACCCACTACAAAACTTTAGTAATTATAGTTTTGAGTTTTTCATGATTAACGTGACTCATAATTTTTATCTAATATTATTTTTGAACATAAATGTTTGGGGTGTATTCTAAGCCTTCAATTAGAAGATGATACTGATGTAACCTTATACTATTTGGAAAATAAGTGGAAAATATTCTCTCATGTGATTCAAATATATTGACGACACTTGGTCCCTTGATAAATACCATTCAAAATGTATTGTCTTTATTTATACAAGATATCTTTCTACGTGCATCACCTATTAATTTGAGACTCATAATATATAGGAATAATACAACCTCATTGAGAAGTGGCAAGCCAATCTCACAAGTATGTATCTCACATTCCAAGTACAAGCTGAAAAGAAGTATAAAAATTTGGTACATTTAATTGTTTTCCGAGATTCAAGAATAATGAAACTAGGTGTATATATATGTGCATTGTAAAAATAGTGTATATGCTTGGATGTGCTATGTAGATATGCAAAAGCATAATGTTGATATAATTGCATTATTCTATTCAATAATATAACTTTTTGTGCATACCTCTATTACTATCACAAGTCAAACATGAATCACGTGCTTAGCACGTGCACTCCGCTAGTCTACCTTACCTATAATAAGAGACAACTTTCATTGCACCAATCCGTTTGGTTGCTAAGGCTTTGCTTTATATTTTTTAATAGTTTGGTTCCACAACGATGTTCATCCCAATATGTACAATCGCTTTTGTTGCAGATTGCATTTCAGAGCTTAGATAAACATGTCCGATTTTCATGCATATTTAACTATTGATTACATTTTACAACATAAGTTATTTTGATAATTCTGCACCTTAGAGGACTCAAATGTTATTTAGTCAAGTTGTTCTCTTTAATAAGTCATATGTAATTTATTGTGACTACTAATTATATTTTAGGTGTCCATGGGCACATGCCCAATAAGGAAGTATGTATAATTTTATATTGACAGACTACAGATTAAAAGGACCTACACATGTTAATGCAAAGTTGTCATCATGAGTTCCACAAAAAAAAATATTTTGGTTTAGATTTTGGTAATGACACTCTATAAGTACGAGGGAGTCAATTGGTCAACTAATCGGATGCAACTGTATGTGCTCCACCAGCTTGGCTATGTGCTCATTGGTCTATTCATTATTTGTGTTCTAGGAACATGTACATGTGTTGATTAATCCAGCCTGTTTGCATGCTAATCAATTCAATATTTTTGTGCGTTTATATACTAGAACGAGTCAACTGGATGTTAATCTAGCTACTCTCTCTTAATGTGTTAGTTAAAAATAATTTGTAATTCACAACTTTTTATATTATAATCTTAGTTTTTGTTGTGCATACTAAAGAAAGCCAAATGAATAGTAATCGAGTTATTCTCATTTAACAAGTTGTATGTGTTTATTGTTATTACTAATTATGAACAAAGAGAACAATCAATTTTAGGATTATATCTGAATACAAATATTTTTTTCATATATAATTGTATACATTAGAGATTTTATTGTGCTAATTCGACTGCTATTCACGTACTTAGTACAAGGAGAGGCACCCTACAATAAGCCGCTGCATAATTAAAAAAACTAATAATGATAGGTTTATCGAAAAAAAAAGGGATCTTACACGTGCTATACGGATGAAAAATGCCATCGTACCAATAAACGTGCTTATCACGCACACTCTCCCGTCTTCTCGAAAACCCTGTCCAACGATGGGGAACAGGTAAACCGTAGAGGTGCCTGGCCGCTGCAACGACCTCCTCAGTCCGTTTCACAATGTCGTCCCTCGACCAACCTTTGAAGAAGCGAAAGCTGTTGGATTCCCCGCCGCAGCTGCAGTCTCCTGTGCAGAAGCCTCTGCCGGCTGCTTTTATCACCGCTCCGTCTCAGACGCGACTCGTCTCTCCTTCTTCCAAGGCTGGGTTGTTCTCTCCGCAGGAAGAGTTACTCCTAAAGCGGAGGAATAGGGAGGAAATCAGGAGCCTTTATGAGTGTTACAAAAGAATTAGATTCTGCCTGTCCAGGAAGGACTCCCGTCTCATGCCCGAGTTCGAGCAGGCGTACCTTTCTCTCATCACCGCTTCCAGAGGTCAGTCTGCCTCGTGTTTTCCTCTTATGCTTATGTTAGTCGTACTCTTGATGAGGCGTTGGAATGAATTTGCCGTTTCTGGCTTCCTGCAGACCGAATTTTCTTTAGCTGATAGATAGCTTATCACCTTGGGGGGTTTTGGGAACATTTCTGTACCAGAGAGAAGGATAATTGAAACAGTAGTTGTTCCAAATGCGGAAATTCTTCCTTTACTAGGTAAATCTTCTTAGTAAGTGATTGAAGCAGTGGAGCTGATTGCGGCCTGTTGGCAAAGGGCAGGCAATTGGTGAGGTAGTCTCTAGATTTAGGGTTAATTAATATGCTGTCTAGATATTATGCCCGGGCTACAATAAACACAATGGAGGTGTTCTTAGCTAGGTATGAACCACTGTTTCTTGATTTTGATTGTATACTGTCTGCATAAGCTACCACATACCGTGTTTCTATATGGTGGTTTTATTATTAAATGGAAATATTACACAATACATAAGGAGAAAAAAGTTCTGAATGGCCAACCCCAACATGCTTGAGATTGAGAGTTAGATAATGGCGGTGACGACCAATCAGCCTGTTTTTACAGTTGATCGCGGTAGGATTAATGGGTGGTCAGTATAGCCTTCAGTTCTTGTAGCGATGTAGAAATCAACACCTGGTTATACATTACAGCTGTTCCCCATTGGGATAGCCTGTCAGAGTATACTGTACAAACGTGATTGTATTGACAATTGAAGGGGGGGATCTGCCACTCGCTACGGAATTAAGGTTAAGTGATAAAAAAATGTGGGAGCTTGGTCAATGGCTCCATCGTGCTCCAATTCATTACTCAGAGCTACTACCTTATCCAAATCCTTCCTTGTCTTAACTCTTAAGGCAGTTGGCAGCTATCAGCAGCAGCTTCAGGACAGCCACCACTGAAAGTCGTCCTTGGTGAGGAGAGGTGGTGGTGAAATAAGCATCATTATACAGTTGCATGCAAATGTTGAATTGAAATGATGCTTATGCTATTTATATTGTACTTAATACTGACATCACTAGAACAATTATAAATTTGTTACGATATCATTCAGTATTTATTATTATGCAATAAAAATTAAACAATGTCATCACTTTTTACATTTTTGAAAATTAAATTATGTTCGTGAAATATATAGATAAAACCAGCCTAGATACCAGCTATATTAGAAGCGAAGTCTGTAAAAGGAGCATTGTATGTGACCACTGTCTGACATATGTTTCTTGAGGTGGCCTTAGGATGATTGTTTGTTGCACACAATCTGGTATGGTTTGAGTGAACAATGACTTTCAAAGTGGATTGTGCCACACTAGGTGAAAGAGTCGTGTCATTTTTTAGTTTAATTAATGGTAGAACATCAAAATGACTATAATATACACTAACCTCATCAATATGCTATATTTTGTGAAAATAACCTTATACAAGTCTACACACATTTTATATGTGAAGTTCACACTTGTTATATGAGAATCGCATGCTAAGTCCCTTTCTCATTCTCCAGAAAAAACAAATAACGAGAAGACTTTGGAATTGGATATGTTTTGGAGGTGCATCATAGGATACCCGTCTTCTCACAACCAAGAGTCATACTTGGAATGTTTGGCACAATGATTAATATTACTGCTCAATTACTCTCTTGGCTTTTCTTCACTTCGAAGAACTGGTCTAGTGGAAATTGTTGGAAGAGAATTACAATGATGGAAGCACACATCTTTCTAACGAAGACACCTTAAAATTTGAAGGAAAAAATAAAGGGAGAGATCCTCTACTCAAAAAGGGCACACAATATGTTGTGAAAGATGAAAATAGGAAAGACATTGGGCATTAAGAACTCAAATAAGAGTTTGTTATTAGACAAATAAAACAAGCACAAACCCTCTCCTTATATAGGATTTGAGAGGTCTGTTATTACAAAGTTCACCAATATTGGGTAAAAGACGAGATAATTAAAAACACCAAGATATAACAAATACTAAATATATTGACACTTCCTCTCAAGTTGGAGCATAGATATCTTGCATGTCCAACTTGTCCACCGTAGAGATGAATCTTGTCTTCGATAGAGGCTCATAAAATTGTCAGCAAGCTGATCCTCAGTCCTAATGTATGCAGTGGATATGTGTTTGGACATAATAGACTCCCTGACAAAGTGACAGTCCGCTTCAATATGTTTGGTACGCTCATGGAATATGGGATTTCTTGCAATAAAGATAGAAACTTTGTTATCACAGTACATTAGTATGGGTTCAGAATCACAAATTTCAAGTTCTTTCAACAGATATTAAACACATCAATTCACAGGTAGTATGAGCCATGGCTCTATACTCCTTCAACATTAGATCTAGCCACAACAATTTGTTTTTTACTTCTTCAAGTGACAAGATTAGCACCTACAAAGGTGTAGTAACTGAGGTAGATTTTCAGATCTGCCGCCTGCATAGTTAGAATCAGAACACCCAGTAATCTCGCAATGCCCATTTCTCTTGTACAGAAGACCTTTTCCAGGAGAGATTTTGAAGCTTTTGAGAATGTGACAGACACATCCCACATTGTCAAGGTTTGTCAATATGCAAACTGACAAGTCCAACTGCAGATATAATATTAATTCTTGTAACAGTTAAGTAAATGAGCTCACAAACTACTCTTTATAATATTGCTATCAGGATATGTAGGAGAAGAATCATTGTCCTAATTTGTGGTTGGATCAAGAGGAGTGCTCACTGGCCCGACGCCCAACACGTCAGTTTCTTGCAATAGATCAAGAATATACTTGCGCCTGGATAGACAAACTCCAAAGGAGGAATGTGATACCTCAATACCCAAAAAATAGCACAGTTTACCTAGGTCTTTGACTCTTTAGTGATAAAATGTTTGCCTAGATATTCCTTGGTAGTCTTAATGCCCTGATGATCACTACCAAAAATATGATATCATCCACATATACAATCAGAATTATTAGCCCAACTTTAGTTGTTTTCACAAACACTGAGATTAAAATGAGATTGATTAAAGTCAAACTTAGCAAGAATCTGACCCAATTTGTCAAACCATGCTTTTGGGCTTTGTTTTAGACCATGTATTGCTTTTCTTAGTCCGCAAACCTTGGAACACTCCCCTGGAGCAACAAACCCGAGAGGTCGCTCCATATACGCCTACTCATGCAGATTGCCATACAAGAAAGTATTTTTGACATCTAATTGGAATAGGGGCCATTTATTATTGACAACAACGAAAATAAACACTCAAAATTAAGACACGCAATAGGAGAAAAGTTTCAAAGTAATATACTCCATAAGTCTGTGTATAGCCTTTAGCAACCAGGTGAGCTTTAAGGCGTTCAACAGTGCCATATGGATGATATTTAACAGTAAAAATCTATCGACACCCCAAAGGAGAAACATGGGTAGGAGGGTCCACCAAGCCCCATGTATGTTGAGTATGAAGAGCGCCCATTTCCACCTTCATGGCATGGCACCAGTAGCAATTTTAACAAAAAAAACAGTGGAAAGAGCAATAGTGATTGGCAAAACTAGAGCCAAGCTAAGCATTAGAACAAAAATTGCTTATAGGATGTAAAGTACAAGAGTGCATCCCCCTTTTTGAGTTATGGAATACCCAAGAAAATACATTTGGTAGACTGTGGGCCAAGTTTACTTAATCTAGACTGAAGATTTTGGCTAAAGCAGACACTTCCAAAGATCCCAAGAGGAACTGAAAACATAGGAGCCTCGGTACAAAATACTATAAGGGACTTGGTTATTCAAAACAAGGAGGGTATTCGGTTTATCAAAAAGCAGGCAATAGAAACAACATCAACCCAATACATCTTAGGAACATGATAGTGAAACAAAATCGTCTGAGCGACTTCCAGAAGATGACAATTCTTCCTTTCGACAATACCATTCTACTGAGGTATGTCCGACATGAGGTTTGATGAATGGTACCCATATTTTGACAAAAAACACTAACAAAATGTTGCATAAACATAAATTCGAGAGCGTTGTCTGCCCGAAAGACTCTTATGGGCTTATTAAATTGGGTTTTAATTTAAGCAAAGAAAGCATTGATGGTATCAAGAATTTGTGCCCTATCCTAGAGAGCGAGAAAAGGGAAGTGTGCGGATTGCCCCCCTTGAAGCAGGAAGTGGGTTTTAAAGTGACTAATGCTGGTGCTTTTTGGAAAAACGGTCCACATTGTTTTAAAAAACCAACAAAGTTTAAACAGATTTGCATTTCACTTTCTCCCTTTAGGCTGGATCTGGAAGAATGAAATCTTAGTTATCAAGGCAGCCACCTAGGCACAGCCTAGGTGCGACTAGGTGCCCCATGTGGGTGCTAATACTAGGTGCCTAGAAATTTCATGGGAATTGGGCAGGCTGGGTCGTCTAGGCGGGCTGGGTGGGCAGCCTAGGCGGGCTGGGCGGACAGCCTAGGCGTTGATGGATCGAGTTTTCATTTATTTTTCCTTCCTTTTAGTTCAACCATCGTCTTGCTAAGTTGCTTATACTGTTGTGTTGGTTCTTCTCCTCCCTTTATCATCTTCCTCCTATGTCTCCTCTTGCTCACTTCCTCATCTATCTCTTTCTACATTTTTTTTTTCATTTTTCTTCTCCCCTACTGCAACTACAACCTCCTTTTGCATTGCAATCTTGCTTTACTCTTCTACATATCCTGATCTTGCTGCTGTGAGTTTTTCTTCTCACTTTTTTGTCCTCCGTATCTTTCTCCTGCTGCTGTTACAACCTCCATTTGGCTTCTTTTTAAGAATTCTATTTTCTTCTAATCCTCTTTTACATCACCTATACTTTGTAATATTGCCGACGTTGTACTTTCTATTTCCTCTTTTACATCACCTGTTCCTTGAGATGTTGCTGCTGTTGTTAATATTTCTTTTCTTTTCTTTACTATCCTCCATTTCCTCTCTGCTGAGTTACAACCTCTTTCCACCCTTTTTTTTCCTTTAAAAAAAAATCTTTTCTACATCTCCTGCTCCAATCATTATTGCAGACTTGCCGATAGTACTTCCCTTTTTTCCTCTTCCTACTCCCATCTCCTCCTATTACTGCCATAGCATCATTCTGCCCTCTATTTTTATGTTTCCTTTATGGTATTATATGTAGTATATATGTATAAGAAGCAAATTCACGTACCGAAAAAAAACAAAAAATGCCCGGAACAGCCTAGGCGCCCCTTGGGACATGCTGACTGCCTAGTCGTCTTTACAATTATGAGTGAAATACTTCCACCTGGGATCATTTGACCTAACCAAACTTGAATGATCCCCGTTCATACTAACTGGGATAAAAAATAGAATAATGAGTAGATTAATTTCTAATTAGAGTCAGTATATTTTAGAGTCATACATTCATAGACTCATAATGCTTACAATTAAAATTTGAAAATGACAATGTAGGTCAAGTCTTGATGAATGATACATGGCAGTAATGACTACTGAATTTACAGTAAATAGATTAATCATAACATTAGTAACTATAATAATTAATATGTGACATAGCAACATATATATTCATTTTGGAATCATGCAATCATATACAAGTGCCACGATGGTATGCATCAATTCATCTGACATGATGAAATTGTGCAACGACCAACTACAAAAAAAATTGTATATATATGTGACAAGATGATGTAATTTCACATAGAAGGTTATCAGATGAGATTGTGCAACATCAAAAAAATCATGCAAATTCAAACATAGTAGGAATACAATGTATTACTAATATTATATCATGCAAATTAAAACATAGCAGGAACAAGGATGAAACATCAAAAAATCGTGCAACTATCACTAATATTATATTGCAAAATCTATAAATGGCAGATGTCATTACATAGTTCTTATATAGACACACAGTGTACAAACAACAATGACTAATTAGAGATACTAATTACCAAACTGATCATTACACCTATTACAATACATAATTTTCATTCTTTTAAATTCAGAAGGTAACTGGGCAAGTCCAGGAATAACTGCTGTAAAGCGCCCTGAAGCGGCCGCTTAAGCAGACCCAAAAAAGCGGCTTTTAACAGGGAAACGCGTGAAAAAGCGGATGCTTTAGTGCAAAACGCTTCACAACCCGCTTCAACGAAAATTACAATGGCATATGTGCTTGGGCGCTTAAGCGGCCGCTTCACCTGCTTTTTATTTACTGGCCCTATCTTTAAGCAAAAATAAGCAAGTAGCCCGAGAGTAATCATCAATGAAGGTCATAAAGTAGCTAAATCCTGTCGTACTAGTCACAAATCATGGCCCCCATATATTGGCATGCATAATATCAAACAGAAATTTGGAAAAAAATTCATTTTTATAGGAAAGACATCTTGTTTGCTTGCTAAGTTGGCATTCCTCATGTTTAAACATATTTTCAGATACAATTGGAATCAAATGCTTGAGCTCTGAGGCTGAAGGATGTACCAGCCGATAGTGCCACTGAGGACTAGATACAAATGAAGACAATAGTGCAACAACTTGTGGAGCGTGAAGATAGTATAAGCTGTCAGGTCCCTGATGGCCCAAGCCAAACCTCATCCTTGTGCGGAGATCATGAAGGACACATCCACCAAGGTCAAAAGTAATAGAGCACTGTAGTTGTTTTATAGTTTTGCTAACTGAAAGCAGATTAAGAGGAAATCAGGGAACATATAAGGCCAATCTAAGCAAAAAATTATTGGATGTGTGAATATTTTCAACACCATGCACCGATAATTGAGTGCCATGTGCTATAGTGATGGGATGAATAGTTGAGGTAGCAACCATATCAAAAAAGACTACATAATTTCCAAAAATATGAATAGAAGCACCAAAGTCAATGACCCATATGTTTTTACCACAGGGGACTGAGTAAGCAAGGAATGCAGAATCACCATCAGGTCGAGCAACCACAATATGAGTAGGCAGTCTTTCTTAGAGTAGTTTTTCTAATTCAGAGTGGATCCTTTCGACTGGATTAGTAATGGCTGTGGAGGATCCGTCTCGATGTAGTCGACAGAGGCCTAATCAACCCATGTGGGTTCTCCATGCTTGACCCAACAACGATCTTCAATGTGGTTATATCGACCAGAGAAGGTAGTGTCTTAATCGAGGAGGTTGGCCATTACCAGTAGAATGTTGACCATGTCCTGGCCTAGAAGGAGGTTGACTGCGTCCAGGTCCAGATGTCCCAATATAGCGACTACCTCCTCTACCACATCCATGGCCCCGACCTCGACCCGAGTAGCTAAATTGAATTGCCAGAGTCGATGCTTTGGAGGAAATAACAGGTGAAGAAGAAACAAATGGGAGGCGCCATGCTCTCTTTAGAACATTACAAAGTTTAGGTAAAGAGTCACTAGACATGATTTGATCAACCGTGTCAAAAAAAGATGTAGGAAGCCCATCAAGGAATTGCACAAGCTGTAATTTATGACGTTTTCATTGAACTTCAGTATTGTCGGCCAAAAGGGGATGGTAGACCTCAAACTCATCCCAGAGTGCTCAACTCTGATTCTAACAATTCTCAACAAAATGATCATTAGAGAATTTCTATTTAGTTTTGACTTTAAAAAACTTCAAACACCTTCTTGGGGTTTCTATTGATGAGAATAGACATGAGAAAGCTGGTCCCACATGGCCTTGGAAGTCCGAAGGCAAAGAACAGATCAACTTATTTTCGATTCTGTGCTATTACTATTCAGGTCACAACGCCCAAGCAGACTTTAGCCCACATATCGGACGCCTGCTTGGTTTTTTCATCAGCAGTCTCGACAGGAGTAGGCGGGGAAGCAGTAATAAGATGAGTACCAACCCTGAGCCTTGAGGTACAAGTCAAAAGATGCAGACCGAGTATGATAGTTTAGATCTGTAAATGGATCGAATACGGAGCGGATATTGCTGTATCTGATTTTTGAATTTGATTTTTTTTGATTTGACATTCGGTGGTTATCATATGATAACATCCAAATTCGATCCGAACGAATAATATCAGAATTCAAATAAAATATCCAATCCGGACTGAAAATCATACATTTAATGTTAATAAATATATTATATATACAAATATCTATATGTTTATATTTCTATATATAAATAATATATATTTAATAATATATGTATATATTTGTCTAATTAAGATTCTTTTGGAGCGAATATAGCAATACTTGATATTTGATCCGAAATTTTCAGACCCTAAATTCAACATCTGAAATTTGATCGGAATTTTGTGGATGTCAGATTTCTTTTCAAAATTTTGGACTCGAATTTGGATCGAACGTGCGGATTACGAATATCTATTTACAGGCCTATGATAGTTTGAACCATCCAATTAAACATTCGTCATAAATTGTAAGTCAGTAGTAGAGGCCATGATATTGCTTAGACCACATAGGGCACTAGCATAAAGCTGCGACAAATCAGTAAGAAGGGGTGTGAAGAATCACCCAAAATGGCAGGAGCCGAATAGATAAACCAAGTACATGGGCAGTAATAAAAGATAGAAACCTGACATGTGAGGAAGGCAGAAGGGAGGGAACAAGTCCCTTCCTAACTAGTAGAAGTTAATTGAGGTAGATGGTGCTTATACAATGGATCGTGTGGGGTTGGATCAGATACGGCTCACATGGCGGTATGTAGCGGTGATAGAGGATAGTGGGAATGTGATATAGATTGTACTGGGTTGTAGGAGATATTGGTGGCGGTGGCTGTTGGTTGGAGGCAAGGGCGGGGGATGTGGCTGGCGGGTAGGGAGGAGGTTGAAGTGGTGGGGAAGGGAAGGGCAGGGGATGACAGGAGGGTGATATGTCGGGGAGGGCTGGCAGCGTGGAGGGGCTATCAGTGAGAGGGGAGCGAAGCAGGGTGGGGTGGCTATCGGCAGGAGGGGGGATCAGGGTGGGGGCGACTGTCGGCAGGGGGTTTTGGCGGGAGGAGGGGGCCGAAAGGGGGGGGGTGGCTGACGGTGAGAGGGGGGGGTAGGGGGCTATTGGCGGGGAGGAGAAAGGGAGTGGTGGCGGGGGGGGTAGGGAGAGAAAGGGGGCGGCGACAGAGGGCATGGAGAGGAGGGGAAAGGAAAAAGAGAGGAGGCAACAAGATAGGGAGAAGAAGGGATAGGGGTTGGTAATGGGTTGGGTGGAGAGAAAGAGAGAGGTGTCAGCTAGGAGAGAGGTGAAGGATGAGGTTTAATAGGGGGAACATTAGGGTTACGATAGGGAGAAGAAGGGATACGGGTTGGCAATGGGTTGGGTGGAGAAAAAGAGAGAGGTGTCGGCTAGGAGAGAGGGGAAAGATAAGGTTTAGCAGGGGGAACATGCCCACCTTACGTCGCTTCCTTGTCTCTGCGAATGTCACCTTTTTTGAAGATACATCATTCTTTGATGATAACTCTCCAGTAACATTGGAAGTTTTGGAGGAACTCTTGCTTCATCATGTTATAGTTTAGTCTTCTTTGTCTAAAGGTGTTTTTGGTCCTTATGATGTGATGCCATCCAATTCCATTTGTCCTCTGATCACTAAGGTGTATAGTCGTCGTACACATATAACTACATGTTAACAGTCTGGTCCATGAGTTGATGCATGTTGTATGACGACCCTTGCCAGTGAAGGTCCTTTTTCATCCGTCATCTGATCAGAAAATTAGGTAAATATAGGTATTGGTAAATGTCCTATTGCTTTGCAAATAGGCACTATATCCTGCACTCATCCTATTTCTAACATTGTTTCATATGGTCATCTTTCACCTTAATATTACTCATTTGTCTCCTCCATGTCCTTTTCTCTATACATCCGTTGGTTTCAGTTTCACCTCAGTTGCCATTATTCAATGGAAGAGATGTCTGCCTTCGACCAAAATGGCAGAATTAGACATGGTATCTTATTTAGCATCCACTGGGCAAATTTGTAGGGGATGCCGTTTGGTTTTCATTTTCAAAGTAGGTGCAAATAGATGGTGTGGATTAGCTGAAGGCATGATTAGTAGCTAAGGGCTACACTTTACTCTATGGCGATCACTATTTACTGACTTTCTTTTCTATGGCTAAAATGGCATTTGAGCACATCCTTTTTTTGGAGAGCACGATTTGATGGGGAATTCCCCTTGCGTGTAGTTTTTCGTATTGATAGAAGGGCAACCCTCCTTTCTTATAAATAGTTGAAGGGGGAAGCATACAGACACAAGACAAACCCTAATGGGCCAAGACACAACTAGTCCCATATTACAAATAGACAAAACCAACTTAAGTAAACAGGGGAAGCATACAAACACAAGACAAACCCTAATGGGCTAAGACACAACTAGGCTCATATACAAATAGACTAAAACAACTAAAGTAAATAGACTCACGATATGATGGGGAATTCCCCTTACGTGTAGTTTTTCTTATTGATAGAAGGGCAACCCCCTAGGTTTTGGAAAGCGCGAAGCGGGAAGCGAGTGGATGGACCTCCTAGGGCGCTTAAGCGTGAAGCGGGTTCTGAAGCGGACGCATTTTGAAAAATCGGACTTCATATAAAAGCAATGTAGAAATTACAGTTTGCTAGTACTAAACTGGTTCATCAGAGGATAACTTGTAAGCTTCAAAGTGTTAATTATAGGTTGACCATCCGAATGTCATTAGAGTAATTAAGTAATTAGATTCATTAATTTGAATGTTCTATACATCTCAAGTTACGTAGTAGCTAGGCTTCAAAAGTTGCAAATAATTAGTAGCTTGGTAGTAGCTAACACTATCAGGAAATGTCCAAAAGTAGCAATTACTACTGAATTTTGGTTGTTAAATCATTACTTGTGTTGAATTAAACAAGAAATAAACAATTACTTGCTACTCATCAATTATTAACGATGCCTAAAAAGTTTAAAAATTGGACTTGGGAACATTTATGTTAATTGTTCAGTAGTTATTAATTATTCTAGAGTATACTATCAACAAGGATTGCTGAGACAACAATAACATTCAAAAGAAAATTGTAAATTGTTGTTGGAACGAATGTATAATACATCTAATACGTGATGTATTATTAGTTTGTTGTTTGCTTATTGTAAATTGCAACAACATGGTGAGAGGAAGACTGAGGTTTAACAATATAACCGCAATATTCGGTAAAAAAATAATACTTATTAATAGCATAAGGCGTAAGCAAATGTGTTTAGTAGTCTAGAAGTTGCGGCTAATTGTCTTATTATTGAGATGATTAAAAAAGGAGTACATGGTTCTCTTTTATAAGACAAGAGAAAGCCACATGGTTTAGATATAACCCATGTGGGATAAAACAAGACATAAGAATAACAAAGAAAAGAGAAAAAAATAGACTAAGTAAAAACGCAGGAAAGTCTATATACTAATACTCCCCCTCAAGCTGGAGCTTAGATGTCTATCATGCCCAACTTGGATGTCATAGCAGTGAACCTCATCTTTGGTAGAATCTTTGTGAAGATGTCAGCCATCTGATCAGATGTATGAATGTAGGGAGTAGAGATTTGGCTCGATAGAACAACTTCACGGACGAAATGACAATCCACCTCAATGTGCTTGGTCCGCTCATGGAAAGTAGGGTTACTAGCAATGAAAGTAGCTGCTTTGTTGTCACAATACATTGGAATAGGAGACGTATCAGAAATACCAAAGTTCTTCAGCAAGCTCCTAATCCAAAACAGTTCACTGGTAGTGTGCGCCATGGCACGATACTCAACTTCCGCACTAGAGCGAGCAACAACAGACTGCTTCTTGCTTCACCAAGTGACAAAGTTGCCTCCCACAAAGGTACAGTAGCCAGAAGTAGAGCGACAGTCAACCTTACTGCTAGCATAATCAGAATCAGAATAGCCAAGAAGTTTGCAGTGCCCATGTTTCTTGTAAAGCAGGCCTTTTCCAGGAGAACTTTTCAGATATTTCAGTTTATGGCAGACAACATCCCAATGGCATTGCCAAGATTTATCCAAGTAACGACTAACCAGTCCAACCGCAGCAGTAATATCAGCCCGTGTAACAGTAAGATAGATGAGTTTACCAACCATTCTTCGATACTGATGATTGTCAGGATAAGCAGGAGAATTCTCATCATCCAAGTCGGTGTTCGGATCCAGAGGTGTGCTATCAGGTTTAGCACCTAGAAGACCAGTTTCAGATAGTAGGTCCAGAACATACTTCCGCTGAGATAAGCAGAGACCAGAAGAAGACCGGGACACCTCTATCCCAAGAAAATACCGTAGCGAGCCGAGATCCTTGGTGACGAAGTGTTTCTCCAGATAGCACTTTGTTGACTGAATACCAGCAAGATCACTTTCGGAAAGAATAATGTCGTCAACATAAACAATAAGGACAACAATGCCAGTAGTAGTGTTTTTCACAAAAACAGAATGATCTGACTGGGAGCGCCGGAAAGAGAATTTCTGAAGAATAGTGCTTAGCTTGTCAAACCAAGCTCTGGGGCTCTGTTTCAAGCCATAAATTGCCTTTTTCAACCTGCAAACTTTAGAGGACTCCCCCTGACACACAAAACCGGGGGGCTGTGGCATGTATACTTCTTCATGAAGATCACCATACAGGAAAGCATTCTTGACAGCAACCTGATACAGAGGCCAGTCAAAATTTATAGCAACAGAAATCATAATTCTCACAGAGTTCAGGCGCGCCACTGGAGAAAAAGTCTCGAAGTAGTCGACCCCATAGGTCTGTGTATACCCCTTTGCCACAAGTCTCGCCTTAAGCCGTTCAACAGTACCGTCTGGCTGGTATTTGACTGTGAAGACCCAGCGACAACCAACTGGAGAGCAATCAGCAGGTGGATCAACAAGGGTCCATGTATTACGTTCTGTAAGGGCCTTCATTTCTTCTTCCATAGCCTGACGCCATGCAGGATGTCTAAGAGCCTGAGTAGCATTTGTAGGAACAGATATAGCAGAAAGAACCGCAGTGAAGTTAGCAAAATTAGCACCCAAATTATCAGTAGAGCAAAAATTGCCAATCGGATGCATAGTACAAGTTCTTGTCCCTTTCCTCAAACTGATAGGAATATCAAGATCAGAAAATACCTGCGGTGGTGTTTGATCTGGCACAGAGGATGAGGACGATGGAGAGGCCACAAAGGGAGCTGTCGGCTTCAGTCTTCTGTGATAAACTTTCAGAGGTGGCTTTTCAATAGGAGCATCAGAAGTATCAGTCAGATCATCCACCACAGGTAAAGGCGTGTCCACTAGTAAATCCGAAGTGAGCGCGGAACCAGCCGAAGAATAGAAAGGCATATGCTAAAAAAATACCACAT
The DNA here is from genome assembly GCA_963693085.1 of Alisma plantago-aquatica. Classification (NCBI taxonomy): domain Eukaryota; kingdom Viridiplantae; phylum Streptophyta; class Magnoliopsida; order Alismatales; family Alismataceae; genus Alisma; species Alisma plantago-aquatica. The sequence continues at coordinate 1,208,530,546 of OY856412.1, forward strand.
CCGTAGATACAAACCACTTTTTAGGAACAGGATCATAGCATCGGTACCCCTTTTGAGTGCGAGAGTACCCTAGGAAAACACATTTAGTCGCTCTAGGGTCCAATTTAGTAAGGCCTGGCCGAAGGTTCTTAACAAAACATGTGCTCCCAAATATGCGAGACGGGACAGAAAAAGAGGTGCATCGGGAAACAAAACCTGATATGGAATCTGATTTCCGAGCACAGAGGATGGCATTCGTTTAATAAGATAACAGGCAGTGGATATCGCCTCGGGCCAAAAAGACTGGGGAACATGGTAGTGAAAAAGAAGGGTACGAGCAACTTCAAGAAGATGACGATTCTTGCGTTCAGCGACACCGTTTTGTTGTGGGGTATAAGCACAGGAAGTTTGGTGGATGGTGCCCTGACGACGACAAAAGGAGCTAATAGAGGCTTGCATGAATTCCAACGCATTATCAGTGCGAAAAATCTTTATAGGCTTAGCAAATTGAGTGCGGATCTCAGCAAAGAAGTCAGTAATTTTTTCAAGAATAGTAGATCTATCTTTAAGCAAAAATAGCCATGTTGTTCTAGAAAAAATCATCAATGAAGCTCAGAAAATATTTAAAACCAGAAGTGCTCGACACAGAACATGGACCCCAAACGTCAGCATGTATAATATCAAAAGGTGCTTTAGAACTGATACACAATTTTGGGGAAAAAGTAGCACGAGTCTGCTTGCCAAGCTGACATGTCTCACAATGAAAATCAGAATTAACTACATTAGGTAACAATGCTTTTAACTTCGCAACAGAAGGGTGGCCCAATCTATAATGCCACTGGATGCCTGCTACAGATGATGTCAAATATGCTGTTGTCTTTGGCTCGTCCACGTAGTAGAGTCCATCCGGTCCCTCATGGCCTGAACCAATCGTCATCCTCGTGCACAGATCCTGAAACAAAACACCATTCGGGTCAAACGTAATTGAGCAACGAAGGCTCTTCACAGTTTTACTGACAGATAGTAAATTAAGAGGAAATTTTGGGACATAAAGAGTGGATCGCAGAGGCAGACTACCAGTGGAGCAAATATCACCAATGCCAGTAACAGGTGATTTAGAACCATCAGCTAAAGTTACAGGAGGTATAAAAGAAGTCTTGTGCAGTTTAGAGAATAAATCGGGATTGCCAGATATATGAGAAGTCGCACCAGAGTCAATCACCCAGGAATTTTTACCAGTCTTGGTCAGAAGGGCGGCACTACCGGGATTTGAATCCTCAGTAGAAGACGCCAGACGAGCTTGTAGCAGTTTTTCAAATTCCGAGCGAATCCAGTCAATTGTTGGTGGAGCAGGTTCACTTTGTTCAGATGTCACTTTATTAGCCCAGTCAGGTTTGCCGTATTTGATCCAGCAACGATCTTCAGTATGGTTGGTGCGCTTGCAGTGAGTGCAGTAACGAGACTCCACGGGCTCAGCTCCAGATCCACGACCAGGTGTAGTAAAACGTCCTCCACGACCACGACCGCGGCCACGACCACGGCCACGGCCACGAAAGGAATCACCAGAACGGACAGCGAGGGCTGCCCCATCAGAAGAATCGGGCGCGGACTGAGACACAGAAGGTAGCACATCTTGAAGGGTAGGTAGGGGATCACTGGAGAGAATCTGGTCCACAACACCAGCGAAAGAAGCAGGTAAGCCAACGAGGAACTGAACTAACATAAGTTCATTCCGCTGTCGGTGCACTTCATCGATATCAGCATTCAGGGGATGATACACCTGGAACTCATCCCAGAGAGCACAGTAGGAGTTGTAGTAGTCCTCAACGGAGTCGGTAGCCAAAAACTCCTGTTTGGCAAGCTGTTTGAATATCTCGAAGACCTTTTTCGAGTTCTGCTGGTGAGAGTAAACATGGGAAAGCTGGTCCCACATTTCTTTGGCAGTCTGGAGGCGGAGCAAGGACTGGCTGATCTTGGCCTCAACACCGTTGACCATCCATGTCATCACCCCATAGTCTTCTTTGGACCAGAGATCATAGGCTTGCTCCGTCTTCTCGTCAGCGTATGCAGCAGGAAGAGCAGGGCCTTTGGTAGTCAGGTGAGAGTAGCGCCCTTGTGCTTTGACTACATACAACTCAAAGGAGGCCGCCCAGAGGTGATAGTTGGAATTATCCAACTTCACCGTAGTAACACAGAGAGATCGAGGGAGATCTGGAGTCGCCATCGGACCAAAGTAGAATAAGCAGTAGCACGGACGCAGATAACAGCAGGCGTCAGTAGTAGCAGAAGTCAACAGTAGGAGTCCAACACATGGACTAGCAGTAGTAGTAGGCAGGAGATCCAATCATGGACCTCAAAAGACCCTCACAGGGCAGAAAGTAAGAAAAGAACCTACGCCAACATGGAGGAAAGATTACTCCACCATGAGGCGCAGGCAGTCAGATGCGAAAAATTGATTTACGCCTTCAACGTGCCAGATCTGGAAAATGACCAGGCTGTACGTAACTTTTTCGGAAAATGTACGGAGGCCGAAAAGGAGTCTTTAGCCGGACGAGATGGTGAGCGAAGGGCTAGAGAAGATGGGAAGAAGAGAAGGGAGGATAGGGTGGGTGCTTGGGGCTGTGGAAATTGATGGTGGTGGGGCTATGGTGGTGGCGGCAAGGAGATGGAGGGGTCTGTTGGCGGCGGGCAGCAGTGATAGCTGCTGGAAAAAGGAGAAGAAGGGGGGGTTGCGGTGGAGAGGAGAAGAAGAGAAGTAGTGGGCGGTGAGGGAGGAAGGCAGGGAAGGGGTTGGCGGTGGCTGGAGAGGCCTTTTGTGGTGGCGGCGGCAGACCAGGGGGTTGCTGCTGGGCGGCGCAACAGGGAAGAAGGGGAGGGTGGCGGCTAGGATTGATGGGAGGAAAAGAAGGGTTAGGGTTAGGGAGGATTGGGAGGCTCTGATACCATCTAGAAGTTGCGGCTAATTGTCTTATTATTGAGATGATTAAAAAAGGAGTACATGGTTCTCTTTTATAAGACAAGAGAAAGCCACATGGTTTAGATATAACCGATGTGGGATAAAACAAGACATAAGAATAACAAAGAAAAGAGAAAAAATAGACTAAGTAAAAACGCAGGAAAGTCTATATACTAATAAGTAGCATTTAGCGTTGATAGTAAGTAGTACCGCTAAAATGAATCGATAGAGTATGTGTATCACTTACTTGATTGTTGTATTGTCAACCTAACAACTTTTTTAACAAAAGCGCGCTTAAAGTGCCGCCTAAGCGGGTCAAAGCAGGAAAAAGGTCCAAAGCAGCCGCTTCACTGGAATTTGCTCAATAGGCTGCTTCAACAATAATTCCTACGGAGTTGCTGGGTTGACCGCTTAAGTGTTGAGCAGACCGCTTTTTTAATCAATGGCATCCCCCCTTTCCTATAAATAGGATAAGGGGGGAGCATACATACACAAGACAAACCTAATGGGCCAAGACACAACTAGGCTCATATTACAAATAGACTAAAACAATTAAGTAAATAGAATCTCTAACACTCCCCCTCAAGCTGGAACTTGGGAGAATCGCAAGTCAGCTTGCAAAATGACAAACATACTAAACATAATAAAAAGATAGCCAATCCATACAAGAATTTCTTCCCCTTAATGTTACAATAAATCACTCAAGTACTCAAATACTCTAGAAAATAATAAAAAAGCAAGTAGCAGGAGCTTCTGAATCATTATGAAGTAGCATCTGGAGCAGATTAAACAAGTAGGCATCATGGTCTTCATCGTAATCGTTATTGTCAAGAAACATACCAGAGAGTGCCGGAACACAGTTGCAGAAGTCAACGTGCATACAAGGCATGGACGTGAAAAGAGTCCACATGCGCAGGGCACAGACAAGCCAGAGAGTGCTGGAACATGGTAGCATAAAATAGATGATGTAGCCGGGTAAAAGACCATTGTGCCTGAAGTAGAAAGCAACAAAAAGACTCCAAGATGAACAATAGTAGTAGAAAAGCATGAAGCTCCATCATATGCGTATAAGTCACCAAAGGTACCATTATCTCATCATATAATTTCCATCCTAGTAGCAGACATCACAGTCCAGAAAGTGTCGGTTCACAGACCCAGAGAGTGCTGGGTCACAACAACAACAATAGTAAACGTGTTCAAGGCACATACAAAGGTTAAACATGCAAACAGAGAACTAAGTAGCAAGTAGAATGCGCTAATCATAGCACTAGTAGCAAGAATAACGTCGTCAGATAGAAAATCAGCAATAGATAGAACAAGTGAAGTAGCTAGATTCATAGTAGCAATCGATGATGATGAATAAGCTTCTCAAGGAGTATAGCAACAAAATAACACCTTATATCAGTAGTACATGAAAATCCCATAGCAGTAGTAAAAGTAGCATTAAGATCCACATATCACTAGTAAAAGTGGCATGAAGATCAATACAACAACAAAGCTAAAATCTTCTTCATTTCTCTTCATCTCTCCTCCATCTCATCTCTTCCCTCTGCTCCTCATCCTCTATTCTCCCCCTCAAGCCAACCACAAAAAGAGTCAAGAGAGTGGTTGGGGTGGAAAGTAAAAAACAATGGTAGAGGCAAGGTCTATGTAGGCAATTATGTGGAGGAGGTAACTGACAACTCAATCAATGTGCAACATGACCCAATCACATAGACAATTTTTTTTGAACAAGGTAAAAAAAAATTGTAGGATTTGATTATCAATAGATTCAATATGTATATGGGGAGTAAAACAGATTTTGAGGAGGTAGGAAAAAGGTATATAGGGTTGGGTAGGGGGTTAAAGAATAAAAGATAAATAAAAGTGCTAAAAAAAGAAAGATAACTTTGCTGGTAAGGATAAAGAAGCGACTCACCACGTATAGATACATCCGCCATGTAATAATCATTGTAGATGGTGAAGTACGCCAAGTTATAGCAACAATCGACACGTCGTGTTGCACATCAGTAGATGCATCAACAATAGTCAGTGCGGGCAAGAAGTAGGCGACATGCTGGGTCGTGGAGCGACACGCCGCTTCAGTTGATAGAGTTCGAGATAGTAATTAGTAGTAGCAGAAGACACGACATGTCTGATACTATAGTAGCAAAAGTTAGCGCCAACAAGAAGCAAGTTGACAGAACTCGGGGCAAAGTCATGACAGAACACGGATGGCACGACGTGTCGGGCAAATTTTGCGAACCAGTGACGGCGAAAGAAGCAGATCTCCCCCAACATGTAGTGTCAAACAACTACACGCCGTGTTAGCGGCGAACAATAGCAGAAAAGCCCTAGATTTAACAGCATAGGGGAATACTTTTGGATCTCCACCATAGCAATATAGGAACGACGTATCCCCCAATATCAACTGGAAAAGGGAGATCTTCTTCCAAGATTTTGGATTAGATCTCAATGGTGGTGGCATGGAGTAGATCAATGTCGGAGTAGACAATGGTGGTGTAGATATGTGATGATGGCGAAGAATAGGATAGCAACAACTTCGTTAGCAAGCAAAATTGACGGAGGCATGGCAACCCTTGTAGATACGGTACCAAAAACTTCAAAGTGGATGCTTTTATTGTTGAAGATAGAGATGGCTCATGGAGACGACTCCAAGAAGAAGTAGGGATGGGAGATCCCTCTGGGAAGCCAGCAATAGCGCTTAGCGGCGGCCCCCGCCCGCAAGGGGAGGCAACTCTCCTTGCGCTCTCTCTCTCTGGGTTTGGGGTGGCTCAGGAAAGCCTGCTCTGATACCATGTGGAGAGCACGATATGATGGGGAATTCCCCTTACGTGTAGTTTTTCTTATTGATAGAAGGGCAACCTCCATTTCCTATAAATAGGATAAGGGGGAAGCATACAAACATAAGACAAGCCCTAATGGCCCAAGACACAAGTAGGCCCATATTACAAATAGACTAAAGCAGCTTAAGTAAATAGACTCTCTTAACACTTTTGTCTCTTGCTGCCACTTATTCTTGGCCTCTACATTAGCCGAAGGCATGATTAGTAGCAAAGGGCCATGCATATGGCAAGGACTAGTTAGAAACTTTCTCTTCTATGCATACTTGTCAAGGCGGCCAGTCGGTCCCCTAAATTTCCTGGGCGACTAGGCCGACTAGGCCGACCAGGCTGACTAGTCGGCCGCCCAGGCGTAGGGTTGTTTTTTAAATATTTTTTTTATGTATAGTAATATATATATATAGTTATATACTTACATACAACATATTATATAGAAGAAAACTAATGTAAATACATATCTAAGGAAGTAATAATCAATATTTGTTAATAATCAGTCATAAACACAACAAATAAAAATGAATAAGAGTGATTGAGTGACATACCTTTTCTGAATTCAGACTTGAAGTACTTGTAGAATTGCTGCCACTAAATGGTTAAAATAAAAGGCAATTGGCACAAGACAAATGCAAACACTTCTAAGTATTTGAATGACAAATATCCCAAAGCAAAAAGCCAACAACCTAACATTCATATTGTTCAAATTCAGAACTTAAATAAAAACTAAAACATGTCTAAAGTTGTTTGAAATGCACTGAAGAAAATGAACTAAAAATCAAATGGCTCTTCTTCTTCATCCTCTGGCTCCTCTTCATCATGATCACCTTCATCTTCAAGATTATAATTATTATCATCCATTGTGTCATCATCATTGTCTTCCTCCGTTGTGTCATCATTTGTCAAATCTATGTCCCTACTAGTTCGCACAGCTCTAGTAGCTCTCCTTGGTCTGTTAGGGCCAGCTTGATATTCATATGCACCCATGCTAGCGTCAACCTGACTCAATCTCACTCCTTGAGCAACTACAGGGTCATCCAGAACTCCTGTCATCCACTCACTACCCCAATCAAGATCATCTAGGGCAATGGGATCATAACTCTTCTGCAAGTTGTCCAATCACCTCTTCTTAAATCTTTCATGCAGTTGGCGATTGTATTGGATATAGACAAGCTTATCCATTCTTTTAACCTCAAGCTTGCTCCTCCTCTTTGTATGAACCTAAAAAGTAACAAAGTACGTTAAACCATATTTCAAAATATATTTATATAAATATATGTAGTTATTATATACAAATACTATTTCAAGAGGACTAACAAGGTCAAAAGTGCTCCAAGCTCTCTCTACAGCAGATGATGTGCAACAAAGCCCTAATATACGCTTAGCCATCCATTGTAGATTTCGAGCCTGCCCCCCATATGCATCCCACCAAGCAACTGAAGCAAATTATAATGAACAATCATTAAGTAATAAGTTCAACAATCAACAATACAGTAGTCCACCCACAAAATATAAATTTAAGATACGTGGTGTCTTCACAGTTCTATGTCGAATGGCAATATCTTTGCCAAACATCCCACGGGCCTCCTTGTAACAATCTAACTCTGCTGAAATTTTATCTTGGACTGTTTTGTCCTCAACCATTTTTTCTAGGCAATCTACAAACTCAGAATCATATGTGCCAAGCATTGGGTCATTCTTCACTCTAGCTTCGTAATACAATGAGGGATTAAGTAAGAAACCTGCTCCATATAGAGGTCGTGACATCTGAAATGCCCATCTCTTCTCCACAATATCTATGATGGGCTTGTAATCCCTCTCTTTGTGGGCAAAATTCAGCTTTATTTCTTCTTTTGCTTTTTCAATAGCAGCTGCAATATAGCCCATGGCGGGCTTCTCATCTGCATCTACAAGTCTTAAAACCTGCATAAGGGGCTGTGAAGATCTCAATAAATCTTGAATTGCATTCCAAAATGCCCGTGAGTGACAAGTTGCAGACACCATCTTCCCTGCACTTGTCTTTGACCAACTGCTCTCCTCCCAAGCCGTTGAATTGAACAAGGCAAACAAAGTGTCCCTGTGGCCTAGCATGCTTTGTAGGGTAAGAAAGGAAGTAGCAAATCTAGTGACCCCAGGTCGCATCAACTCAGTGTTGTTCTTACTCTTCTTGATAAATGCATCGTGCAACCTGACATGTTGATATATGTAGGCAGTGACCTTCCTTGCCTTTGTGATAACAAGGGCATACTTTCTCATCTTACCAATATCTTCCAGCATAAGATCAACACAATGTGCAACACACGGGGTCCAAAATAAATGACTCCTCTTTTCTATCAACTTCTTCCCTGCACTTACATAGTTAGTTGCATTATCTGTTACAACTTGCACAACATTTTCAGCCCCTATCCTTTCAATAGCCTCATCAAGAACAGTGAACATATAATCAGATGTGTGCACAACAGAAGAAGAGTCAATAGAATATAAATAAAATGAACCCTCAGGAGTATTCACCAAGAAGTTTATTAAATTTCTTTGCCTCCTATCAGGCCAACCATCTGACATCAAAGTGCAGCCATGCAACTTCCAATGCTTTTCATGTTCCCGCTCCAACTCTTTGGCCATTGCATATTGTCTCTCCAAAAGTGGTTGCCTCATCTGGTGGTATGAAGGAGGAGGGAGTCCTCTGCCGAATTGTCCAATTGCTTCCACCATCACCTCAAATGATGTACGGTTCACTGCATTGAAGGGTATACAAGCATCATAAAAGAAGGCAGAAATACTATCATATGCAACCTGTAAGGCTTCCTTCTTAAATGCAATCTCACTGCTCTTCTGCACTTTTCCCGCCTTCTTTTGTGCTACATACTCAGCAGGAGTAAGATTTGCAAAACCCTCTATAGAGCCATGCGCAACAGCTTTCCCTTTAGAACCAGCAGAAAATGGATTTTTCCTATTCCCACCAACTATTGGTTGAACATGATTCTCCCCATCGGCGGCATCCTCAACATCAACAACAGTATTATCGTCATCATTGAAAGTTGTGTCAACCCTGCGCTTCTTGTTATGTTCTCTATAGTTCCTCAACTCATTACGTATATTTTGAGAACATCTTGCACATTTGACAGTATCAGAAAACCCTCCAATGAGATGTTGCTTCAAACGGTTGATCCCACCACTACTCACATGACCACACAAAGTACATTGTACTTTGTTCTTATCAGATAAATTTGGCCAAAAACCATAATTCCATCCTGGATCCTTCGATTTTGCCTTACGGGTGGGGTCGTTAATCAACTCCCGAAATTGTGGAAGAATCTCCCCAATCGGTGTCGGAAGTTCCGCCTCACCTTCCATGATTTTGGTTCTACATACACACAAAAACAACACAAGACCAAACTATTTTCAATATATTTGTGGACTATACAACTAAGATGTAAAAATTAAAAAATCAGTATGTACTACGTAGGATTACCGTTGCCTTTGGATGTGGAGACAGAGGATAAAAAAACTTGGACTACGTGGAAGATTAGACCACGGAAGAAACTTTATCCGAGGTAAGTTTGTCACAGAGAAGAAGAAACAAACCAAAGTTTATCGGCTTTGTCCGAACTTCGAACGTAGGAGACGTAGCAGGGGGAAAAGCCTCCCGTAGAACAGGGGAGACACGAGCAAGAGAGAAGACTTCCGCCGAAGAACACCGGAGAGGATGTAGACGACCCGCCGGAGATCGTTGCTCATCGGAGAATCGGAGAAGAGAGCCACTAGAGCGCCGAGCGGCGTGCGGTTTCCGCCGTTCGTTCTGTCGGGCGACAGGTTCTGTCTTGCGCTCGCGTGCGTAGGAACTCCAACGACCGCTCTCTTTTCTTGCATCCCAAAAACGGTTGACTTGAAGTACTATAAAAAAAAATATAAATCTGGTCCCACACAACAAAGCGGTCGACCAGGCAGAGCCACAGCCGACCAGGCGGATAAGTCGACCGACCGGTCCGACTAATTTACTGAATTTCCTTGTCGACAGGCCAGTCGCTCCCCTACAAAACGCCTTACCGACTAGGCGGCGACTAGTCGTCCGCCTTAACAAGTATGCTTCTATGCATGGTTATCCCAACCTAACCGAACCGGCCGGTTGAACCGGGAACCGGTGACAGTAGCGGTTTGGTTCCCCCCAAGACCTGGAAATAGCTTCAAATCGTTCCAAAACCGGTGAACCGACTGGTTGAACCGGTGAACTGGTCCGGTTTCTGTCCAACCGGCCGAGTCTGTCCCTTGGCCACTTAAACGACCACGTGACTTCTCGTGCAGCCTCAACCCGGCCTCTTACCCCGACACCCTGCGCTCCGTGCGCCAAACCCCGCGACACCCCCTTTGCCGCAAGAACCCTAGCTGGATGCTTCTTGTTGGAGCTATGGCCGCTGACATTTGTTGAAGGCTTGAAGCTTGCCGCCGTCCCCTCAGGCTCGACCATTCCGCCACTGTCGCCGGCCTTTGAAGCTTTGCAGCCCACCGCTCTCCTTGCTGCCGACGCTTGAAGCTGCTGCATGCCATCGCATGCTACTCCGCCACCACCAAGTCAGTTGCTTCTCTCCCTCTTCCTCTTCCTGTTCCGGCTCTTCCTCTACTTTTCTTGTCTAATAGTTTGTCCTTTCCCCCTCGTCTTCCATCAACTTATACAGTAATACCCCTTGCCTCTATTCTTCTCTCTGCTGAATTGGATGGCTACTAATACTCCTTTCCTTTCTTTTTTCCTTCTCCTCTTCAGTCTCTATTTGCTGCCATGCTGTAGAGTTTTATACTTTTATTGTTTGCTGCTGACTGTGGAGTGCTTCTCCTCTTCATCCTTGAGATTTCTATGGTTTATAATCATAGTCCCATTAATTCATGCGCCAAAAAGTGCTAGATGATTGTAAATCCCATTTACTGCTGCGCTCATTAGATGATTGTATGATTTGTATTGTTCATAAATTTGAACATTTGTTTCCTCTTCTTATGCTTAATTTCACTGCTGGTTATAACTTGTCGTAACTAGATTAACATGCCTGTTGTTTCCATTCATATGTAGTTAATTACTTAATTACATTATTGCATAGTCTTTTGTGGTTGCTATTGTTGTGTGGTTGGCTATAGTTGATTGTCTTAAATCTTTGAGTGATTGGAATCATTAGATCATAGATGATTGCTGTTTGAAATTGTGCACTTGATTATATGATTTATTGCTAATGTCTCCTTAATGTATTGACTTGGCTTAAAAAATTATACAATATATATATATATATATATATATATATATATATATATATATGATGTCATGCTAACATCACCGGTTGAACCGGTCTGACCACTAGTTGAACCAGTGAACCGAGAACCAAAGACCTCACCGATTCGCTGACCAGTTCGGTTCTGACAACCATGCTTCTATGGCTAAAATGGCATCTGAGAACATCTTTTTGTCTCTTGCTGCCACTTATTCTTGCCCCCTACATCAACGTGATATCAAGAATGCCTTTCTACTTGATGATCTAGATGTAGAAATTTATATGGAGCAACCACCATGTTTTGTTTCTTAGGGGCAGTCCGATCTAGTATGTCAGTTTCATAAGTAGTCACCTCATGCGTGGTTTGGCAGACGTAGCAAGGCACTATGAGAGTTTGGGCTTTAGAGATGCACGATGGACCATTTTGTCTTCTGCAAGTGATAGTGTTGGTTGTCATTATCTTGTAGTGTCTGTTGATGATATCGTGATCACTGCTTATGATAGCCATGGTATCGCAGAGTTGAAGATGTTTATGCAGGGTAATTTCATATAAAGGACTTGGGAAACCTTTTCTGGGCATTGAGATTGCCAGTTTGAGATCTGGGATAGTGATCTAATAGAGGAATATGTTCCATACCTTCTCACTGAATTTGGGATGCTTGGGACTAAACATGTTGATACTCCAATGGATCCTAAAGTCAAATTGTCTATGGAGCAAGGAAAGCTAGTTGATTATCCTTAGAGCATAGAATTAAATGTCCGAATTGATGCTGTTATCGATGGCTCGTAAATAGAAACTTATAGAAATTTCAACTGGAATTTTGATATATACGATTCTGACGATGTTAATGCCAAAATGAGCAAATTAAATCATGACTTTTTACTAGGACGATCTAAACGCCAAGATACAATTTAAAATATGCAATAATTTTCATATTAGTTATGGGGGGGGTTCTCCTACATGTGTAAGTGAAGGAAGCTGAACTGTTTCATTATTAATTTTGATGGTAAAATGAAGGAAACTAAGTTATGAAATTTTGAAAAAACAATGTATCGACATAAAGACACTAGTACGTTCAATGGTCAAGGTGTGGGGTTCATGTCTTGATGAGTGAGTGCACAAATGAAAATGACCGTTGAGCTTGTAAGAATTTTACAAACTTAAAGCCCACAAGTTAACTCTTGGAGCTTGAAACTTACAGTTGCAAGTTACAAACTTACAAATTACAACTTATATAACCTATGGTACTAACTAGTAACTACTAGTTTGTTCAACATTAATTAGTAAGTTTTACGTAGTACTAACTAGTAACTATTAAGTAATAAGTAATAACCGTAGTTATCCAGGCTCAATGATAAAAAAGGTTATCCAGGTTCTCGCCCAGGCCCCGCCAGGCTCTAGGTGAGCCGCCTTAGACTGGGTGCCCATACTTTCAAATAACTAAAGTGGATGCCTAAGGTCTTTTAGGCCCAATGTAAGACACTTAAAAGACCAAATTAACATGGATTTGAACTGAATTCGGTCAAATTCGATCAAGTCTAGTTGTTTTAGGGAAGATATAGATCTGATTTAGGCCAAATTAGATCTAATTTGTGCAGAATAGGTTTGCTTTGGGTGCTTTGGGAGAAATAGGTCTGATTTGGGGAAATCATGTCTTATTTGAGGAATTAGGTCTAATTTTTTCCAAATTAGGGCTCACTTAGGTCATTGTAGGACAAAACAGGGGAAGTTTTTTTTTTGGTCGGTCAAAAAGCGTGTTACTATTAATACCAAAAACTTTGGGCACGGGGTACCCCATTACATAGACAGGAGCTAAGAAGCTCAACAAGGGTCTAAATCCCCACGCAGGGGGACACACCAGAAACTAATCCAAAATGAGACTAAGAAGACTAATCAACTAAGCAAGCTAGGACCAGACAATCCTACTAGAAGAAGTCTATTACAAGCCACTATTACATGCATTCAACGTACCCACAATTAGTAATAGCAAACTGACATAGAATAAAAACTAGCAATCCTGCCGGTAACTAGCCATGAAGTCTCTAGTCTTCTTAGCTACTCAAGACCAGGTCTCTCACTGGCAAAAATCCAAACGAACCTCTACCATCAGCAAACACCCGAAGGTAAATCCTGCACACAAAAACAGCATGGACTAAGGAAGAAAAAGGGGATCAACCCCCCTCTTAAGCCCAACCCTCATGATGCACTTGACTACAAATCAACAACACCTTGAAGGTGTTCTAAACCAGCTGTAGCAGAGGAGACAAGAAGCAATACAGGGTCCATCCTTTAGCTGACTATCGATTTATGTCCTTGAGCTAGACAACCACCGTTCCCCCACTGGCATTTGAAACATTCCTTGAATGTGTGGGATCCAAGTAGAAATCCAGCCCCTCTTCATCGGTCGGCAAACAATTGAAAACCAGAAACCTGCAAGCTCGACTTCACGCAACAACAAAAAGGATTAGGAGGAGAAGAAGAGCAACATGCCTCCATCTGAACCCAATCCCACCTAAGGCCCCTGTATGCACAGGGACACCTTGTCGAACACCTTGAGGGCGATCGATTACTTGGCTACGAAGAGACACCTGACTCGACGAGAACCACCAGCCACGGGGCTGGAGCCCGCAGGGTTCTAGCAGCATCACCGCCGGGGGAACAAATGCAATCCCACCAAGGAACGCCAGCCGCCGCGGCAACGGCGCAGCTCGATCCTGCAATGTTGGCACCAGACAGGCACGTAGGACCAGCCAAGACCTGCAACCACGATGAAGCCATCGGACACGCAGCGGGTGGCAGACGGTCACCGCAGGGCCTGCAATCCAGCACTTGTAGCTACTGTTTGCACAACAGCCAAACATCGAACACCTGCAGGGTGCTCCTTTCTTCTTCTCCGTTGGTGACTTTTTGTACTGAGAAAAGCCAACCAACTAACCGTCGAACACCTGGTAAATGAGGCTTCAGGGAGCAAAGACGGATGCACGAGGCATGGCAACAGCTCGCAACCTCAAGAGGCTAGAAGCCAGCCTGTCGTCGGACGCCTGGAGTTTACCCAGATCACTAGGCAGACAGGAGAACCCGCAGGCCATGATGGCCTCCTTTGTGTCGGCAACCAGGGGAAGTTACCTTTGATTAGGTCATATTATGCCAAAATAGGTCTAAGTTAGGCCAAATTAGGGCATACTAAGTTAATTTAGGTCCAATTTAGATCATGATAGGTCAAATTAAGGCTGAATGAGTCTAGTATAGGTCTTGACAAGTGTGATGTTGGTGAAGTTATGATTGATTTAGCGTAGGGATAACCAATACAAATGTATATAGTGATGTATATATTTGAGTATAGCTAAATGTATACGCAAAATCATTCATATGTAAAATATAAACAAATATGAAGAAATCCTAGAAACGCCTAGGCCCCATAGGCTTCCCTTTGGTGGGAAAGACCGCCTAGCCACCTAGACAAGTATGGTAATAACTAGCGAGTATTAGGTATTTATGTTTTAATTGCTAAATACAAACTCGTAACAGTCTGGTAGTAACGGCTAAACTAGTAATATCACATGTTATAATCATCACATATTAATTATATCATGTTTCAAAATATTTTTTAATTACTTATTAAATATAAAAGTATTGTTCTATTAATAGTATCTATCCAAACTAGTTCATAATGATTGTTCAAGTCTAGTGCTAGCATCTAAATAGGTTACATGGGACATTTATACATAGATCTAAGAAAATACATTCCCAAAATAGTTTTTATAGCCATTTTATGTACAAATACAAAACATGTGTATAATTTTATGATGATTTTAGATCTACATACTTTATACCATTATTTCCTACATCTACAAGTTTTGTTTGTAGATTATGTGATTTTCTAAAGATCTCGCACTTAGAACTTTTTTATTTTCGAAGTGTTTCTTTAGGTCTTTGTAGAATAGTGCATGAACAAGAGGTGTAGATGGGCTAGGGATAGAGGAAACATACCTTAGAATCGAGGAAAATAGTCTTTGGAAGCAAGAGATTTTTTTTGCCAAAATACCCAAGATGTAGCCGCATCAACCACAAGAACAACATTTGTCAAAATACCAGTTATTTTTTTGTGCCATTTCACAAAATTAGGACCTAAATTGGACCTTTTGTTTTGAATTTCCCTCTGTTTTGCAAAATTTTGACCCTAGGTGCAATTTTTTTGCCAATTATGTCCCATTCACTATATTTGTGCATTTAGATGTCCAATTGCGAAAAAACTGGAAATTTCGAAATTGTGCAATTGCAATGTCTGATTGAAGATGTAGACAACTTGTTGGATAGCTAAATTACTTGATTGTCGCTCGTCTTGATACCACCTTTGCTACAACTGTTGCAAGTTAGTTTATGGAGAAGCCTAGTACATGCCATTTGGAAATTGTGATACATCATCTGACATATTTGAAGAAGTCTTCTGACAAGGAACTTCTTTATCAGAATTATGGCCATTTGAGGGTATGGTTTTTAGATGCTAATTAGGTAGATTTTAGCATTGAAAGAAGGTCTATTTGTGGTTATTTCTGGGAGGTAATCTTGTGTCCTGGAAAAATAAGAAGCAAACTGTGGTAGCAAGGTCCAATGCAGAATCGAGTACAAAACTATGTTCTTGGCAACACCTGAGTTGTTATGGGTTCGACACTGTTAAAGGAGCTATGTTTACTCAAGATTCCCCTATGTATTCGAAGTGTGACAACCATACTGCTATCACATTGGCCAGAATTTTGTCTTTTATGAGATGACTAAACACATTGAAGTTGATTGTCATTTTCCAACAAGAAAAGATTGTAGAGAGTTTACTTCAATTGTCACCTATTAGATCTGAAGATCATAGCTGATTAAGTCTTTAATGGTCGTAGAGTCCACTTCTGATGCAACAAGCTGGGTACATATGATACACGACATGTCAGATTTTCACAGAACGTGTTGACGGTCTACTTCCATTTCAAGTTATCGACGACCTCTGAAGTTCTTTCTCTCCTGTACCTAATGATAATTGGACCCTTCTTTTCGGTTCAAGAAAAGATCCATTTAAAATGTATCTGGATCTCTATAAATCATGTCATACTGCATATTGACTTCGGTTATCGGTTTCTTTTCTCTACATACTACACCTCTCACTTAATTAATTCATTTCCTGCCATGCCATCCGTCATGTGTGCGTCTCTTTCCACGTGCAGGGGGGTCTGTCTCTTTTCAACATCACCTACTAATTCTCTTCGTATTTGGTGTGTAGGGGGATATAGAGGAGAGAGAGAGAGTATGAGGAGAGCATATGAGAAGAGTATGAGAAGAGTCTGAGGAGATAGAGATGAGAGATGATATTCTAGGCTATTATGATGTTTATAAAGCTTCATATTCTTTAGCACATCTGCTTTTGCGATGCCTTTATGGGGCGTTATTCATGCGAAGCATCACTTTACATGCGGGTTCGCTATCTACGTGAATTCTGGTTGGCCACCACTTTCAGACAACTCAATTGCAATATTGACACCAAGCTTTTACGTTCATAGCGCATCATGTATGTCAGGACAAGTGCTTGCTGCGCTTATTCCAGCCTCTTGTTCCCTTTGGCGTTAATGATGTTTCAATTTATCATTCTCACTGCATTCTCATGAGACGGATGGTTGTCTCTTCACATCAGACTTCTTCAAAGCTTGTCAATTTCTAACTTGCAAATTCTATATCAGCAAGGATTAATTATTCATCTAGATTTTTATCTTCACCGAGCTACTTTAGTTTGTCTTCTTCAAGTTGCATTTGTTGACATGGCTCCTCTGCTGATCGACATGGGTTCCCCCTTGATGGTGCCCTTTATCAAGCCCCCAAGGTTCATGCGCTAGATTTATGGAACCGGTATAGCAATCATCAACCACTCGTCCAACTCGTTTTTGTGCCACGTAATGCACGCCTTTGGTCTTTTACGCAAATTCCAGTTGGCTAACTTCTCAGATGATTTGGAGATGCCTCTACTTCCACATCAACACTGAGTCTCTGCATTCGTACTGCATACTGTACGTGGGATGTGTTGACTACACTGATACCACTCACACACACCTCTCCGTGAAGATGGCATAGTCACAATGTTTTTGATTGTCTGCTCTAGATTGATTGTGGTGAGTTTTTTCTATGGCGTTTGGATTCCCTTGATTAGATATTCTTCATTCCAGATGCATTTCAAAAGGCCTTCTCCAAAGCTCGAGTATTTCCAGCCCGCATGACACATTTCAAAAGAGGCTCGAGTATTGTTTGAGGGGGAGTGACCATTTTTGTATGGGGAGTGATAATTTTATTTCATCGTTTACTTGAGTCCTGTAAGTTCAGGCTAGGACATGTGTTTCACCCATGCTCTAGCTTGAGGGGAGTGTTAGAAAGTATTATTAGCCTAATTAGTTAATAGGTTAATTAGTAAATGGGCTTAAGCGTCTCGGCCCATATAATTTTGCTCGAGTCCCTAGTCTGTAATGTTTTTCCCCCTTTCTCCTATATATCAGACAGGGATGTGTCATATAATACTAGCACAGGTGATTTTCCCTCACACTTTTCAACTCATCGTTCCTGTAATCTTTTCTCCTACCGTGCCATACATTTTGGTAGTGCCCTACTTTCTATTTTTTCCCTACCGAGCATCTGTAACTGATAGTGCTACTCCTTGTTGATGGGCTGCAAAACCCCCTCACTGTTGGCGCGCCCCCAAAATCCCCAACAGTACGATGGTTCATCTTCTGAGGAGTCTCTTTGCTTCTACCTCAACAAGCTACAACAACCTCTCACTTGAAGATCTTATCCCCCCTGCCTCCCCTCATGTGCATCCCTTTCTACGCGCGGGGGGGGGTATTGTCTCTTTTGCACACCAACTGCTCATTCACTTTGTAATTGGTGTTCGAGGGAATATAAACGGGAGAGAGAGTATGTGGAGGGATCATAGTTGTTAAAGCGGCTAGGTGCTAGGCTTTTCTTAGGGGACGCCTAAGGCACATAGGTGGGCTCCTAGGCGTTTTGTTGTTTAATAAATAGTACTGATTTTTTTGATATTTACGTTCATAATATCAGATATGTAAATATGTAAATCACACCTAACATGACCTAAACTAGAACTGATTAGCCCTGGTTTCAACTCATTTGATCCAAATTCTATCTAATTTGGCCTAGTTCGCTGTAATTTGGCCTAAATCAGACCTATTCAGTCCCGATTTTCCTAAACATTCACTATATTGACCTAAATGAGACCAAATTTGGCCAAATCAGATCGAATATTCCCAAGTTAGAACTATTACCTGCAAATCATACTTGTTTTGCGCAATTCAAACCTAACATGTCGATATTTGACATGATTTAGGCAAAATCAAACCTAATTTTGCATAATAAGACCCAATCAAACCTAAGCTCCCCAAATTTTCCCTATGTTGACTTAAACTAAACCTAATTTGGCCAAATCAGACCTAATCTCACCAAATCAGATCCATTCCCCCAAATAAGACTTGTTTTCTCGAAAATAGACCCAATCTTCTTAAATTTGACATAATTTGGCCTAAAATCAAACCTAATTTTGCATAACATGACCTAGTCAAATCCAACTACCCTAATTTGCCCTATATTGATCTAAATGAGACCTGAATCAAACCTAATTTTGCCAAATTAGACCTATTTCCCTCATATCAGGCATGTTTACCGAAATCATACCTGATTTACCATAATTTGATATGATTTGGGATAAATTAGACCCATTTCAACCATAAAATAATTCAACTTGATCAAAATCATACCTAACTTATGCTAAATTAGCCTTTAATTGGCTTAATTTGGGCCTAAAAGGCCTTAGGCGATCACTCATGTCATCTTAGGGGCTGGCGCCCAGATTGAGGCGGACTGCCCAGAGCCTAGGGTGCCGATAACGAAGGAAGGGAGAGCGAAAGAGAAAGTATGAAGAGGGAGTATGAGGGGAAAGAGAAAGATGATATCTATATTCTAGGGTAATTTGATCTTCATGGCGCACATTCGTTCATCCGATGTTTTTGTCATACCTCATTCCCACTAAGCAGCATGCCTCTAGTGCATTATTGGTGTATCTCTTTCCAAATGACATCATGCTTCTAGTATTTGTGCCACAGTGTGCACATGAGTGGCTGTCTACGCTTATTGCAGTTGGCCACCACATTCATGCGACGTTGAAGGATGTCAAGATTGACATGTTGGAATAGAGCTTGTTGCGCTTATTCCTGCCTCTAGTTTTCTTTGGTGTTAGTGTTGCTTGTTGCATTCTCATGAGTGGATGGCCAGGAATGAGGTATCTAATTTCTATGTCGTTTCAACGGCGTGGAAATGGAAATCTATGGACATTTTGATAGAAATTGCGATAAAGACAACTCTTCCCATTTCAATGCCAAAATGAACGAATTCAGCCATGAAAAATTACAAATGCAATTTCTACACCTAAATGTATAGTTTTATGCAATAAAATATTATATGGGCTAGGTTGGGGGGGTCCTTAGTGTGGGAGGTAAGGAAACTTTCATGTTACTGGTGATTTCAATGACAAAATGTAGGAATTAAGTTATGTATTTTTGCAAGCATGAGATATATACATGCATGTACCCAATATCACATATTGGATATGTAGGGCAACCCCACATATTTTACTTGGGTTGATACTTGATAGTTTGCTATTGATATTGACTCAACGATCTACCATTTAATTGCTCCAGGAACCATTGTGCAATGTTTCCAAGCAAAATCATTAATTTATGGTGTGATTGGCTTCCTAGCACCCTCTTGTCTGATGAACCACCGCGGGAAAACATGTTGTCCGCACTGAAGATAAGAAAAAAACAACATAAAGCTTGCAATTGCATTAGTATATAATACATTGACCAACAAGTATTAGGGAATGCCATGCAATTAAGAATGCTACAAGTATATACTAGATATGAGCACTAAATGGTAAAATCACCCCAATCCCCCTTTCTCTCCTCATCAAACAACAACAATAACACCAATAATTACAATTATCTAAATTTCATCAAAATTTCCATTAAAATTTCTGAGTTGCGCACAAAAAACTCGAAATCCATCAAAATTGGCGAAATTCATAGAATTCATTGAAATTTTTATCGAAATTTTGATAGATGCAATCTCGGTACCAACTTCTATCGTAATCGACATAATCACATGATTTCATGGCAAATGCTATTGACAAGGAAGAAAATGTACGATTTCGATGCCGTTTCGGTTACCACACTAACATAAAGTTTGACAGAAATTTTGATAAATGCGTTCTTGGCGTTTTGACGGCAAAATTAACGAATTAATTTATGAAATTTTACCAGAATGATCTACTAGTGTAGATCTACTCAAATATGTAATAATATATCATATTGGATATGTGGCGGTGGGCTCTCGTCATTTGTGAGTGAATGACCCTGAACTGTTTCGATGGGGAATTTTCATGTCAATTTTCGATGGTGAAATCAATGAATTAGGTCATTATAGTTTGCAAGCACAATATATAGACTTAAAGACACAAAACTATGCAAAAAAATATGCTCTAGGTAATACATAGCATATGAAAAAGTAAAAAAAATCGATGAACTGCCTGTTTCAAGAGTTTCTTCAGTCCATTTCGATGTCCGATTGCCACCAAAACAGAAATTTTTGGCGAAATTTTGACCATTTGGTCGAAATTTTTAACATTGGCCATTGAAATTGATTTTTTTCTTTGAACTTTGCCAATTTCAAGGAAGCCTAATTCCTTGATGGATGGTTGCTTTTTAGAATTTTTAGAAGCTTGTCTCTATCTAGCCTGCAAATATTACACCTGCAAGGTCCATGTTTAAAATGTCGATTCCGATGCCGCTTCCGATGGTCCATAAATAGAAATTTATAGAAATTTCGACCAAAATTCGATATTTCCGCTTGTTTCCACACAAGATTTTGATGCAAAATGTGACGATTTTGGTGACCAAATAAAAGAATTTAATCATAAAATTTTACCATGATGATCTACATACATAAATGCACCTAATTATGCAATAATATCATATGTTGGTATAGGGCGGGGGGTCCTACATATTTGAGTGAAAATATACAAAACTGTGTCCAGCAGGATTTCAATCTTGCAATGTATACATACATATATTCTTAAGCAATAACATGTAACATCTTATATTTTGGATCCAATTAATTGAGGGGGGTCTCACACATTTTTTAAAGGATTTTAAAGATTTTTTTTTTCAAATTTTTAATGAAATTACAAATCAGAAATTTCAGCAATTTGGGATGTGCATTTCGATGTCTAGTACCGGTCAAAACCGAAATCTCGATTGAAATTTCGCAAGTTCGACTGAAATTTTGATGCATGTGCAAGGTTGATATCCGTCCATAATTTATATTCCCCGAGTTACTTTTATTATGTCTTCTCTATGTTGCATTTGATGTTTCTCAAATGTTGAGATGGTGCTTCTAGTGATCTACTTGGTTTTCTCTTGATGGTGCTTTCATTCCTGTCAAGCCCCCAAGATTAACACTCCAGATTTATTGATGTGGTACAACGATCATCATCACCTCATCACGTCCGTGTTCGTGCCATGTTACGCACGTCTGTGGTCTTTTGTATTTTGGTTCAGTTGGCTACATTTCTTTGGCAATTTGAAGTTTCCGCACTGCTACATCGTGAGATGTGTTGAGTGCGCTAATTCCAATTACACTACACATTTCTTTTCCAGTAAGGATGGCTTAATAAGGGTGCTTAGATTGTCTGCACCAGATTGATGGTGACGAGTTTCTGCTATGGTTCTTGGATTCCATCTACTGGATGTTCTTCATTGTAGATGCACTTCAGAAGATTTTCTCGCAAGCTCGAATATATTTAGCCTCCAGAACATAACTTTTAAAAAAGGCATCATCAAATGTTCTTTTATTAGTTGGAGTCTTGGATAGTAATGCTCAAGGGGGAGCGACGATTCTTGTGTGGAGAGTGACATTTTTTTTATTTCTTATTAGTTGTATGTCTGATTGAGTCTTGTATGTCCAAACTGTATGTGTGTTTCACCCCATACTCCAGCTTGAGGGGAGAGTGTTATGTTAGACATATTATTAGTTAATATGTTCATAGGTCTAATTGTCTTGGGCCATTAGGTTTACAGGTTTAGTTCGCTTCCTTGTACTTTCCTCCTCTCCTATATATAGGAGGACAGTTTTTCATTTATTAATAACAAATACAACACATTATTTTTCACAGTAAGTATATGCTCTAAGATCCTATTTTTTTTAATGTTTAATAAGCTTGAAATGCACCTTTCTTTGAGGAGATATGAGGTCACTTTATTGTTCACACTGTTCATGCAATGATCAATTGGGCTAGCTTTTTTATTCAAATTTATGCTAGAGTGGACGTGCTAATCCTTCCAAGTTTTGACGATGATGTACTGAAATTTGTAGCTCACTTGCTACCACGTACGTGGTGCAATGGTGGGTAAGGAGTACCTCCTATTCCTTGGTTAATGGGCAAGTCACCGCGGCAACATATTCTCCCCCTGGTATTGTGAGTCGTGACTGCCTTGTGCTGACACGGTTTGGACCTCTGCATAATACCCATTTGTAGTTTACTAGACTAGCATCTTCCATAGTGACGTAGTTCTCTTGGGTTTTTACAGAAAGGACAAGGTCCACATTTACTATAGTACTCGGTTCCGACTACTCATAATACAAAATGAAACAGATTATAATGTGATAAACTCTAGAAATCTTTCATGTTAGTAAAACATAAGGTCTTTTTATATTAGGAATTTAGATGATTTCTATTGGATGCATCTTCCATAGTGACGTAGTCCTCTTGGGTTTTTACAGAAAGGACAAGGTCCACATTTACTATAGTACTCGGTTCCGACTACTCATAATACAAAATGAAACAGATTATAATGTGATAAACTCTTGAAATCTTTCATGTTAGTAAAACACAAGGTCTTTTTATATTAGGAATTTAGATGATTTCTATTGGATGCAATTCATGCTGTCTGTTGACTCTTAGAGCCTTTATCATAATTTAAAAAATAAGGTTAATTTCTGATCTGCAAATGTCGCAGGTTGTTCTAGTGTGCAAAGGATAGTTGTCGAACTCATTCCAAGGTATGCTGCATTTTGTCCCACTGCTCTTGAAGCTGCAGCAAAGGTTGCAATAAATATGCACAATTGGAGTTTGGGCACAATTGCAAGAGGAGAGGATTTTGATGGTGTTGCTTACCAGACTGCTAAGGCCTGTACTTTTGGGCTAGTAGATATCTGTTTGACAGCTTCATCTGAGGCGCCGACATCTTCTGTTATTCGAGGAATCTGCTCTGCAGTTTTCATTAATGTTCTAACCTTTTTAATATCCTCTCTTGAGGGTAAAAATATAATTTCTCTTTGTGGAACACACGTTAATAAGTTGGTTGGAACAAAAGAATTGTTTATGGAACTAAAGGACGAAAAAGAATATGGCCCCTCTGATCCATTATCTCGACTATTAAAATTCAGGGCACTCAGCCTTTTAAGGATATTTTTCTGTTGTCCGAAGAGTTTACTTGCTGCGTGTTTTGAGGCTTTTGGTTCAAGCACTGGTGATAGTAGTATACAACAAAATGCTGATTATTTTTTGAAGCAGGTGGCAAGTCCATCAATTGCTAAGAGTAAGAATGCAATTCTCAGTGAAAGCAGTGGGATATTCATTGCTTCAGGGTTAAGCATAGATAAACATGAGGAAATTGGAAAATCTACATCGACTGATAGGGGGGAAACTGAAGTTATGCAGTTGAAATCTCAGCAATCTCTAATGGAAATGGTAACTCTTGATATACTATGTTGATTTCTTCTTTTGGTATATAGAGGGTCTTGCTAAAGTTGCTGTCTTTGCATTTTTTCTATGTTAACAACTTTTTTTTTTCTTCTAAATATTAGCAATTGTATATTCATTTGATTCTTTTATGCTAAGACTGTAAGACATAAGTTAGACATTTATAAAGGGAATTTGTTTGCAACTTATTTTAGTACAGATTTGATGATATAATTGGTTAATATGCCTGGTCAGTTGATTGGCTAGAAGCCTAGAAGAGAGCTTTGCTTGCCAAGCATAACTTGTTGACATTGCAGGACTATGCCAAGGTTCAAGGTTGCTTTAGCGTTTTTCGGTTGTTTCTGTCAGATAATCAA
Organism: Alisma plantago-aquatica; assembly: GCA_963693085.1. NCBI lineage: Eukaryota > Viridiplantae > Streptophyta > Magnoliopsida > Alismatales > Alismataceae > Alisma > Alisma plantago-aquatica. The sequence goes on from OY856412.1 coordinate 1,208,554,783, forward strand.
AGACGACTACTAGTTGTTTTGAATAGAACAAACCCTGCTCCTATATATAGGAGAACATGGAAGCGTACAGGCACAACCTAACCCTAATGGGCCAAGACATACTTGGGCCCATATTACAAAACACTTAATAACATAAATAAGCGGACTCTCTAATACTCCCCCTCAAGCTGAAGTTGGGAGAATCCCAAATCAGCTTGCAAACAGAGAGTCAGACTAAAAAATAAACTATATAAAAAGATAAACCAAGCCCATACAAAATTTTCTCCCCCTCAATATTACAATTAAGCACTCAAACACTCAGACACTGCCGGGATGATGTCTGGCGGGCAGCAAGCCAAGAAAGACAGCTGCTGCCTGCAGGCGGAGGCACTTTCTTTTTCTCCCTAGGTTAGGATCGATGCTCTGATACCATGTCAGATAATAAAAGACGGCTACTAGTTGTTTTGAGTAGAACAAACCGTGCTCCTATATATAGGAGAACATGGAAGCGTACAGACACAACCTAACCCTAATGGGGCAAGACATTCTTGGGCCCATACAAAAATAAATAGACTCTCTAATAGGTATAAAGACTATTTTGATAACAAGCGTCTTAGGTGCTACCGTGCAAGGTTGTCAATGGGCTAGGCAGTGGTCTCTATGATTAGGATGCCTAGCTGCCTATTTTTTTAGAATTCCATACATATTTTTTTGGTTTTCCATATATATTCTTATGTATAGCTTTTTCTTTAGAAGCTTGCATATTCATTAACTCATTGAAATGTGTCTACATGTTTAAACAATATCTAAACTCTTAATATACTTATTAAATAATACTTCAAACTGATATGCCCAATCATAAAATGAACGATAGTTGTAAAGTCTCGAGATTTGATCTAAACAATAGTAATATATTTTCTTATATATCATCTATGAAATTTCTTACAATTATTGTTAAAACAATATTACATAGAAGTAACTTAATATTCAAGATAAAATCACCATTATCGATAATAATTTTAAGTATGATATGATCATTCAGACTCCCAGATGCAGTGAAAAATGTGCAGGGGCAACATTTTCGACGAAGGCAAGTAAAGAAGCAAGTTCAACAAAAAAGGTTTAGAGTTGGATCTTGGAATATTGGCTCTTTGACATGGAAATCTTTGGAGATAGTGGATACCATGATGAGAAGAAAAGTCAATATAGCTTGTTTGCAGGAAACCAAGTGGACAGGGGAACGCTGTAGAGAGATTGGAGACACAGGATACAAAATCTGGTATACAGGTATTGATAAACATAGAAATGGCGTAGGTATTATCGTTGATAAGATGTTGAAGGATGACGTCGTCAAGATTACAAGGATGGGTGATAGAATCATAGCTATCAAGGTTGTTCTTGGGGGAAATATTTTTAACATTATTAGCGCTTATGCCCCCCAAGTTGGCCTTAGCGAGGATGCGAAGAAGGATTTTTGGGATGACATGGATGAATTGATGCAAGGAATACCGATCGAGGAGAAGATTATTATTGGGAGTGATTTAAATGGCCATGTGGGGAGTGGTAATGCTGGATTTGAGAGAGTTCATGGTGGTTTTGGATATGGCAACAAGAACGGAGAAGGAGAGAGGATATTAGATTTTGCAGTTGTATATGATATGATTTTGGCAAACACCCATTTCAAGAAAAGAGAATCTCATAAGATTACTTTCAAGAGTGGGCACAACTGTAGCCAAATTGATTACCTCCTTACAAGGCGGGTGGATCGTAACATATGCAAGGATTGTAAAGTGATTCCTGGCGAAGAACTCACGACCCAACATAGGTTGGTAGTTTTGGATATTAACATGAAGATCAATAAATGCAAACATAACGGAAACCAAGATAACAGGATCAAGTGGTGGAATCTTAAAGGAGAAAAGAAATTGACTTTTCATGATAAACTCATCAAGGAGGTAACTTGGAACTTGGAGTCTGATGTTAACACTATGTGGCATAACATGAGCTCCTGCATAACAAAAATTTCCAAAGAGGTTTTGGGGGAGTCTAAAGGTTGTGGACCTCCACAGAAGGAGACTTGGTGGTGGAATGATGAAGTACAAAAGGCTATTAAACTGAAAAGGGAGATCTATAGGAGCTTGCCCAAATTTGGAGATGATGCAACGTTCCAAAGATACAAGCAAGCAAAGAAAGAAGCTAAAAAGGTGGTTCGGGAGGCAAGGTCTAGATACTTTGATGATATGTATAAGAAGCTGGACACTAGAGAAGGGGAAAAAGATATATATAAAATGGCTCGTATAAGAGCAAGGAAAGGAAGAGACTTGAGTCAAGTAAAATGCATAAAGAATGAAGATGGTAGAGTATTGGTGAAGGACGATGATATCAAAAACCAGTGGAGAAATTACTTCCATAAGCTTTTCAATGGAGATACTGCATATAATGTTAGCGACTCGTGTGACATGAATACGAGAGATATCATTTACACACGACGAGTTTCACCATTTGAGGTCAAGAATGCTTTGAAAAAGATGAAAATGAGAAAGGCATGCGGACCAGACAATATTCCCATTGATGTATGGAAGAGTATGGGGGATGAGGGAGTTACATGGTTAACAAATTTCTTTAACAAGATTATGAAGACCAAGAAGATGCCGGATGAGTGGAGAAATAGTATTATAGTCCCAATCTACAAGAACAATGGTGACGTTCAGAGTTGTACAAACTATGGAGGTATCAAGCTGATGAGTCACACGATGAAGCTTTGGGAGAGGATTATTGAGCAGAGGTTAAGATCTATAACACAGGTATCAAACAACCAATTTAGTTTCATGCCTGGAAGATCAACAACAGAGGTTATTTTTCTGATAAGGAGGCTTATGGAGAAGTATAAACAAAGCAAAAGAGATCTTCATATGGTGTTTATCGATCTAGAGAAGGCTTATGATCGAGTACCCAGAGAAGTGTTATGGATGGTTTTGAAGAAAAAGGGTGTGCCTATCCAATACATTGACTTGATCAAAGACATGTACGATAGCTCTACTGCAAGTGTCAAGACTCCTGGAGGAGAGACACCAACTTTTCCTATTACAGTTGGGGTACACCAAGGATCCACACTCAGCCCATATTTATTCGTTCTGATTATGGATGAGTTAACAAAGAATGTTCAGGATGATATTCCTTGGTGTATGTTATTTGCTGATGATATTGTTTTGATTGACGAAACAAAAGATGGATTGAATGATAAAGTTGAATGTTGGAGAAAGGCATTGGAATCAAATGGATTGATGATTAGCAGGAGCAAAACTGAGTATATGCATTGCAATTTCAGCCAATCTCGCAGTGTGAATGATGGAGCCAAGTTGGACGGAGTAGATATACCAAAATGTGACAAATTTCGTTACTTAGGTTCTATTATTCAAATAGACGGGGATGTCCAAAATGATGTTTGTCACCGGATCACTGCAGGATGGTTGAAATGGAGGAGTGCAACTGGAGTTTTATGCGATCAGAAGATCCCTCTCAGGTTAAAAAGTAAGTTTTATAGAACAGCTATACGACTAGCCATGCTCTATGGGAGTGAATGTTGGGCGGTGAAGAAACAAGGTCTCAACAAGATGAACGTGGCCGAAATGCGTATGCTGAGATGGATGTGTGGGAAGATAAGAAAAGATCATTTGAGAAATGACTATATCAGGAATAAAGTGGGGGTGGCGAGCATTGAGGACAAGTTGCGTGAGGGCCGACTCAGTTGGTACGGACATGTGCAACGCAGACCTACTAGTGCGCCTATACGAAGCAATGCTATTGAGCCAAACACTATAAATAGAAGAAGAGGAAGGCCTAAATTAACATGGGATGAGCTTATAAAGAGAGATTTTGAATCTCTACATCTCAATCAGAATATGACCCATGATAGAGCTGAATGGAAACGAAGGATCCATGTAGCCGACCCCAACATAGTTGGGATTGAGGCTTAGATGATGATGATGATGATGATGATATGATCATTCATGCACAAAGGTCAAGCTCATGAAGGATAAAATGTTAATGTAAGTTATAGGACTATATCAATACCTCACTGGCTTGAAAATTAACATTAATTGCATAATCCAAATATTCACAAAATGTATCACCGACTTGGCCCATTACTGTTTGAGTTCACGCTTGTATGAGTCCCTAACTCATGGTACTAAACATCCTTGACATTCAACGATTGATCCTAGATGTTACATATGTCTACATCTGTCGATGTTGAAACTTGGTAAACTTCCATACCTGTCAAAGTTGTCACGAAGGCGACGTCTTACACATTTGCATGTGACTACGTTTTTCTACATATTTGAACATATATTGATGGCTATATATAAGCATATATATTGTTTTTAAGCTATTTTTGATGAAATATATCAATTTTCATCATGATATCACTATTTTTAGCTTAATTTTTGTCAAAGATGCGTCGAAGTTTAATTGTAAAAATCCTCCAAGTTTCCTCGATGTTTCCACAAACTTCCACACTGAAATCTATTGAAGTCGATGTCCTATTCCATGCTCTCACCTATATGTACGAGTATGGTTTTTATATATTACTTTATACCACACTGAAATGAATGAACTAAGTAACAATATCGTGCATTTTAACTAATCTCATGAGTACTCATGTTAACTAATACTAATAGTTAACATATATTACCATACTTATCAGGGCTTATGTGCATGCCCACTCGTGGTTGCTTGGCTTTGGAGGTGTCCGAATCTGGGACCCCACGTGGTCTAGATGGGGTTCTAGGGCCATTTAGATTTGATCTAGGTCATTTTTTGCACTGCATTGGGTTAATGAAGGTTCGAAATAGTTGTCAATAGATGTATTTTTATGTATATATTTTGTGCTCTTTAGCATCTTGTCTTTTTCCCATATTAGTGAACGCTGTAGTCAGCGACTCCTATCCTATATAATAAGGGATTCTGTGATTGTATTTGTTATCTCAATAATAGAGCCCTTTTATCATCTCACATGGTATCAGAGCAGTTCTACCCTCCCTAAGCCTCTCTACCCTAATGCTTCCTTTCCTTCTGGACGCCGCCCCCTTTCCCCTTCGCTCTTTCTCTTTACCAGCTCGCTGCCCTACCCTTCCATGCTCCTTTCTGCCCTTACCGCCTCTTTCCCTTCCTCCCATCGTCTTCTTCTTTCCCCTCTTCTCTTCCACATCCCGCACCCCCTCCCTTCCCTGTAGCCCCCCACCCTGCCCCTCGTCCTGCTGCTTACACCTGTTGCTGTTCCTACAACCACAACTGCCTGCATCCAAGACCCCTCCTCCCGACGCTTTTGCAGGCACCCACCACCCACTCTCTCCTTTTGTCCTTGCCAACCGTACTGCCAATCCTCCTCCACTATAGCAATCCTCTTTCCATCTTCACGTCGCCGCCGCCCCTTCGTTCTCCATCCCACAACCCACTGCCTTAGCTTATTCCATCTAACACCCCGCCCCATTCCCCCGCCTGCTACTACACTCGCAACCCCTGCCAACCTCTCTTCAGCCCACCCGCCCCTTTATCCTCTCCACCACATAATCCTCCCTTTACATAAATTCTTTCTTTGATTCCTCGTTGGTTCACTAAGTCCAGACTACTCCTGGTATAGAACACCTTCTACTCGGTTCGACTTACTTTGGGAGGGACTTGTTCCCTTCCATCAACCTTCGTCACATGTCAGTCTAAATTGACGATGTGGTGTAGGTTTATTAATTAAAAATCTTAATGCCCATTCTTTGGGTCTCTAAACTCTTATGCTGGTAACTTGCGTGATGGTTCACGTCCTTTTGAACTGATAACTTGTGTGGACTGATCCAAAACTGATTCCATCATGGCCTCTAATGATAACTTAAGAACTCTCTGTTTGACCACCATAAAATTGGATGTTTGTAACTGCCATACGTGGTTAGCTTCCTTTGAGTTGTACGTCAAGGCCCAACGCCGATACTATCATCTTATCACTAATGGACCTGTTTCTTCAGTCGAGCCTCTTGATGTGAAAACTAAGCAGTCTTATGACTTGTGGGTTAAAGATGACTCTGGAGTGATGAATATTGCAGAATGAAAAATAAGTCAATCTCCTTTAAGACTTAGAACGGCGAAGGCCATATGGGATAAGTTATCTCATGTTTACTCACATCAACAAAACCCTAAAAAGATGTTTGAAATCTTTAAAATTCTGGCTAAAAAGAATTCTATAATGATACCTCAGTTGAGGAATATTATAATCAATGTTGTGCTTTGTGGGATGAATTTGAAGTGTACCATCCCCTGACTTCTGAGATCACTGAAATCCAAAGTCAATGGAATGAACTGCAATTGATACAATTCCTCACAGGACTACCTGCCTCTTTTGCAAGACTCATGGATCAGATCTTGTCCAGTGCTCCACTATCTAAACTATGAGATGTCCTAAAACGGATTTAGCACATACCATCTATCTCTTCTTCTCCTACTGGTTCCGTTGAGGTATCAACTCTTACTGTACGATCTGGCGATTCTGGCCGTGATAAAGGACATGGTTGTTTTGGCCCGTCAGGACCTGGACTTGGCCAACCGCTGGACCTAGCAACGCCCCTCCTAGATCGGCCCGAACATCCACTGCTTCTGTAGATTGGGTCCGAGCTGAATTTGAGAAACTTTTCCAACAACGACTCCAGTCTCGACTCCACGTCCGAATGGTGATTCTGCCCTTTTTGCTTCCTCGACTCCTTATGGTAAAAACAAATGGGTCTTCGACTCTGGTGCTTCTACACATATTTTTGGCAGTTCGTAACTTTTTTCTAGTACAACCCCCTCTTGTACTATTCCACATGTAACTGTTGCTGGTGGCACTCAAGGCCTAGTTCATGGGGTTGCTAATATTCGGACTACAAACAACTTCCTACTTAGATCTGCCTTATATGTTTCCTGCTTTCCTCTAAATTCGCTTTCTGTTAGTAAAACTATCAAAGAACTTCAATGTTCTATTACGTTTGACCCTGATGGATGTGCCTTTCACGATCTCCATACGAGGATGAGGATTGGTTTGGGCCAGGAGGAACCATACGACTTATACATCTTGATGCTCTGCAAGAATGCTGCTCTTCTCTCTTCGAATGCTTTGGAACTTCAGTTGCACTATAGATTTAGACATCCATCAGCTTCCAAGATGAAGCATTTGATTGCTTCTATATCTGAAGCTTTTTTCAAATTTGAAGCTTCCTAGTTTGGAAAACAAACTCGATGTGTGTCTCCTAGAAAAATGTCTGTCTTCAAAGATCTGTTTTTGATATTGTTCATGCTGGTATATGGGGACCGTGTTCTATCACAAGTGTAATTGGCTTTCGTTACTTTATGACCTTTATCGATGACTTCTCTAGGGCTACTTGGTTGTGTTTACTTTGAAACAAGGCACATGTTCTTAAAACTATTACTGCATTTATGGCTGAGGTTAAGACTCAATTTAATCAGCCCATCAAAAATTTTCAGACAAACAGTGCCCTCATTCATGCAACAATATGTCAACCTTTTTTGTGAAAACCTTGGCACCATTCATCAAACTTCTTGTACTTACACTCAGCCGAATCGTGTTGCCGAGCGTAAGAATTGCCATCTCCTTGAAGTTGCTAGAACTCTTATGTTTAACGATCATGTACCTAAGTCTTTTTGGGCTGTTGCTGTTTCCACCGCCTATTTTCTGATCAATAGAATGCACTCATATGTCTTAAACAACCAAATCCCATGCAATGTTTTGTTCTCCGGAGCTCCCCTATGTTCTGTGCCACCTAGAATTTTTCAGAGTACTTCTTTGTATAGAATCTTCAGACTGGTTTAAGCAAACTTGATCCAAGATCTACGAAGTGCATCGTCTTGAGGTACTCACGAACTTAGAAGGGGTAGAAATTTGATGATTTGAATACTAAGAAATGGTATGCTAGTGCGGACGTCGTCTTATTGAAGGTACTATATATTTTTCTACTATGGATTCGACTCTGTCTGCAGACCTGCTCGTTGACATTCCTCTTTATGTTCCTATTGAGCCAGACTCTCCATCATCTCTTGTTCCTGATGTCCCTCTCAAAGTTTATCAAAGACGTTGCAAGATCACAACTCCCTCTATGGCCTCTCCCTCAGCCAATCCCTCATCTTTGTCGACTGATCACGAAACCAATAAGGTACACTCTGATTTGGATACTCCGATTAGCATAAGAAAAGGGGTGTGCTCTTGTACTTTACATCCTATCAACAATTTCTATTCTATTGCTAATCTTGGTTCAAGTTCTGCAAGCTTTACTGTTGCTCTTTCCACAATTTGTGCTCCTAAAACTGCGGCTGAGGCCCTAACACATCATGCTTGGCGCCGTGCCATGAAAGTGGAAATGGAGGTCCTATATACAAAACGAACATGGGACTTAGTGGATGCTCTTGCTCATGTTTCACTTGTAGACTGTCACTGGATCTTTACTGTGAAGTATCAATTTGATGGCACAGTTGAACACCTCAAAGCTTGTCTTGTTGCTAAGGGCTACACAAACTTATGACATGGATTATTTTGAGTCTTTCTCTCCTGTTGCTTGACTTAACTCTGTTCAAATTCTTGTTTCTATTGTTGCCAATAAAAGTTGGCCTCATTTTCTATTGGATGTTAAAAATGCTTTCTTATATGGTGATCTGTATATGGAGTAACCTCTCAGATTTGTTGCTCAGGGAGTGTTCTAAAGTATGTCGTCTTAAGAAAGCCATTTATGGGCTAAAATAGAGTCCAAGAGCGTGGTTTGATAAGTTAGATCCTTGCTAAATTTTACTTCCGATGCTCGCATTCTGATCACTTAGTTTTTGTAAAAAATGAATGTGGGAATAGTCATTATGATCATGTATGTGGATGGTATCATTCTTTCTGGGAGTGACCATCAGGGTATTCAAGATACCAAGGATTACTCACGAAAACATCTTATTACAAAAGATGAAAACTGCGCTATTTTTTGGGAATTGAAGTATCACATTCCTCTTATGGAGTTTGTTTATCTCTGCGCAAATATGTTCTTGATCTTTTACAAGAAACTGGCATGTTTGGATCCTAATACCTGGGATGATGATTCTTCTCCATCCTACTCTGATAGCAAGCAATATAGAAGACTAGTAGAAAAGCATATATACTTGACTATTAGTCAAGCAGATATTACATCAACTGTTGGACTTGTCTGCAGGCATCTTGATAAACCTTGACAATATCGTTGGGACGCTGTGTGCACATTCTCAAATACTATAAAAGCTGTCCTAGAGTCTTCTATAAAAAATGGGCACAGTAAGATTACTGTTTTTTTGACTCTGACTATGCTGGCAGCATGATTGTAAATCTACTTCAGGTTACCACACCTTTGTAGGTGGTAACCTTGCCACTTGGAGAAGTAAGAAGCAAACTGTTGTGGTGAGATCCATTGTTGAAGTCGAGTATCAAGCCATGGGTCATACTACTTGCGAGCTTATGTGGGTTCAATCCTTATTAAAGGAGTTTGGGGTCTGTGATTCTGAACCCATGCCTATGTATTGTGATAATAAAGCATCCATCTTCGTTGCTAGTAATCCCACACCCCGTGAGCGCACCCAACACATTGAAGTAGACTTTCACTTCGTTAGGGAGTCTATTCTATTCAGGCGCATATCTACTCCATACATGAGGACTGAGGATCAACTAGCTAAAAATCTTTACAAAACCACTACCAAAGACGATATTCATCACAATGGTGGACAAGCTAGGCATGCATGATCTCCATGCTTCAGCTTGAGGGGAGTGTTAATATATTAATTTTTATGTTATTTATTTTGTTCTCTTTAGTATCTTGTCATTTGTCCCATATTGGTGAATTCTGTAGTCAGTGATTGCTCCTATTTTTCTATAAGAGAGTCTATGCTTGTATTTGTTATCTCAATAATAGGACCCTTTATGATCTCGCAATAGCCATTAGGGTCATTTGAAGGCTTTAATTAAGTCCATCTATATTTGATTCAGTTAGAGTTAGGTCAAATTAGGCTTGATTGACGTAAACAAGAGCAATTTAGGTCTAATTCATGTTATGTTAGGTAAATTTAGGATTCTTTAAGTTAGAGAAAATGACAAAAAATATACTGCGGGAAATATAGATATAAAGACATAATATGTATGTAAAGTGTTGTAAACTATCTTAAATATGTATATAAAGCCCAAAAAGTGAATACATGCCTGTACTGCCTAGGTGGTTGCATCTAGAAGCCTATGCAACTGGGCTCCTCAGTGCTAGAGGCCACTGCCTAGCCACCTAGACAACTATGTATATTGTGTCTCGGTGTGTGTGTGTGTGTTAAAGGTAGCTTTGTATGAATGAAATGAAGGACCAACAAATATTTGAACTTCAAAAAAGTTGTTTTTATAGGTTACATGTTCATATATTGAAAGCAGAGATATAAGATACCTTGTTGGATTCACGTATACATGTCTGTTGTTCCCTTCTTCTTGTTAAATCCCCATGCATGTCATGGTGTGTCATAGTTTGCATTCTTAGACTGTTAGACCAACCCCTTCAGTTCTTGTAAGTTTGATTGTAAGTGATAATATGCAGCTTGTAAGCTTCCTGAGTAATATGCCTCTTTCTTTTTGAATGCATAGAAACTGAAATTCTTTTTTATTCAGTTGCAACAATTCCATAACCCATATAAAATAAATATCATGCGAGGTCAACTATATAATAGATACATCAATAATGTCTCATATATAACATGCTATGAATATTAAACATTATACCATGTAAGATATTACTATGCAACATTGCTAGGGTTAAACTTAGGATTTTAAGATATTTGTAAGTTATGAAGTTTAAACTTTCACAGAAAAAAGTTTCTCGTAAAACAATACCAGAAATATTATCCTTTATTGTGAAAATATTGTAATTTTAGGTATATATAATTTTACTTTGGAGTTACCTCAATCCAATTTTGAACTCAAAAAATTAAATGTTTAACTATTGTATGTTGATCTGGTGATGATGTTGTGGATCTGGGAGATATCTATGAAAACAAGCCATTGCACATGAAATTCTAGTGATAGTACTAAAGGTTTAATTGAAGATTCTATATTTACAGTAATTGTTCAATATTTAATTGGTATTATGGCAGATAATTACTTAAATAGGTCATGGGAGATGAAAATTTTCAAATGCACTGTAGGAAGTCAAATCAGAGGTGTCCCTAACTTCAACATCTAGGCTAAAGTCAACTACAACATGACACTTGTTAAGGCGCGTGCTTTGGTGACCACTGAGGCATCAAGGCTCCTCAAGGGGGTGCGCCTTGACTTGTGCCTCTACTCATATGTTGCCTTATGCATATTTTTGGGCCCTTAGGCCTATTAATAGTTATTCATGTTCTCTTTAGGGTCCTAATGTTCTATTATAATTTTTATGTTCACATTAGGTATTCAAATACAATTATCATTATAAATTATCAGCCTCAATGTCCATCTGCAGGTTTCATTTAGCTTATGGCTTGAATTTAATTTTCATTTTGATTACTTTGTTATAATTTTAATTGCATTTTCTTAGATCATAATAGTTATCATTCAGTACACTCTTGCATGTCAAAGGAACCTCATATACCCATATTTGAAATCAATCTATATTATATGTATAAGTAAAGCCTTGTAAGAGTAGATTCTTGAATTTTCTGTAAGGGTTAGGGTGCACAATGTGTGTACCCCGTATATTTATAGAATGAACAATTACATATAGGTCCACATAGATTAGAGAAATAACAAGAGAATATAAAGAGCTAAATAAAACACTATTTAACACTCCCCCTCAAGTTGGAGCATAGATATCAATCATGCCCAACTTGTCCATAAGAGAGCTGAAATGTTTCTTGGCCAGCAGTTTTGTGAAGATATCAACAACTTAATCCTCGGGAGCGAGTAAAGGAGTGTAGATACGACCGGTCAGAATAGCTCCTCTGATGAAGTGGCAGTCAATTTCAATGTGCTTGGTCCGCCCATGAAAAACAAGATTATTTGCAATAAAAATAGCTGCTTTATTATCACAATGCATGGGAATAGGAGCAAAAGACCCCACATCAAGTTCTTTTAGAAGAGACTTTACCCACAGAAGTTCACAAGCTGTGTGAGCCATAGCCCGGTACTCGGCCTCATCGCTAGATCTAGCAACAACATTATGCTTTTTGCTCCTCCAGGTAACAAGATTTCTACCAACAAAGGTACAGTAACCAGAAGTAGATTTTTTATCTATCTTAGTTCCAGCATAGTCAGAATCGGAGTAGCCTTTAAGAGAGCAATGACCATGTTTTCTATAGAAAATGCCTTTACCAGGGGATTTCTTCAGATACCTCAGGATATGACATAGTGCTTCCCAGTGAGGCTGTTTAGGCTTGTCAAGATACCTGCTAACAAGACCAAAAACAATAGAAATATCTGTTCTAGTAACAGTCAAATAGATTAGTTTGCCAACCAGTCTCCTATATCATTTATTGTTAGGATACATGGGAGATTCATCATCATTCCAATTTACATTAGGATATAGGGGTGTATCAGTGGTCCGAGCTCCAAACATTCCAGTCTCCTGCAGAAGATCTAGTACATACTTTCTTTGAGATAAAACAAGAGCATTAGCAGTCCTGGAAACTTCAATTCCCAGAAAGTATCTCAGATTTCCCAGATCTTTAGTGACAAAGTGCTTGCATAAGTAGGCTTTAGTAGCATGAATTTAAGAAAGATCACTGCCAGATAAAATAATATCATCAACATACACAACTAGAACCACAATACCAGAGGAGATCTTCTTAATAAAGACAGAGTGATCAACATGAGATCTGAGGAAGCAATAGGTAGACAAAATCTTGCTCAATTTATCAAACGAGACAGGTGGACTCTGCTTGAGTCCATAAATAGACTTTTTGAGGCGACATACCTTGTGTGACTCCCCCTGAGTAGCAAACCCAGGTGGTTGCTCCATATAGACTTCCTCTTAGAGATCACCATAAAGAAAGGCATTGTTGACATCTAGCTGGATAAGGGGCCAATCTAGATTGATTTCCACAGAGAGAACCCACAAAATTTAGCCTGGCAACAAGAGAAAAAGTTTCAAAGTAATCAATACCATAAGTCTGAGTGTACCCTTTGGCCACTAGGCGGGTCTTCAGGTGTTCAACAGTTCCATCAGGATGATACTTTACAGTGTACACCCAGCGACATCCAACATGCTTGCAATCAGATAAAGGATCAACCAAATCCCAGGTACCTCTGTTGGTAAGAGCAGTCATCTGCTCAGTCATGGCATGTGTCTAGGCCGTACTTTGTAAAGCATCATAACATTTTTGGGGACATGATCAGTAGAAAGAGCAACAATAAAATTACTAACATGGACACTAAGGTGTGCAGTAGAAACATAGTTAGCAATACTATGAGAGGTACATGAGCGAGTGCTTTTCCTGAGAGCAATAGGTAAATCAAGATCAGAAGTTACCTCAGCAGGTGCAGGACTTTATGAAGGAGAAGATTGGTTTTCTGTGGGGGGTCTTGGGCAGGAGTAGACTGCGGCAGCCGATTCCTGCGTTGGTAAACAATAAGAGGAGACATAGTCTCAGCAGGCTGCAAAGCAGAAAGGGAATCACTAATAATAGGCAGAGGCGCTGAAATGAGATCTGAACTCAAGGTGTTCCCTTTAGTAGAGTAGTACGGAGTGTCCTCAAAGAAAACCACATCACTGCTCATGAACCACTTCTTAGTAATAGGATTATAACAACGATATCCTTTCTGAGTACGTGAATATCCTAGAAAAATACATTTTCAGCTCTAGGAGACAACTTGTCCTGAGTCGGTCCAAGCAAACGAATAAAACAAGTTGACCCAATAATCCTTGGGAGGGATAAAAAAGAGGAAGGTGGGGTTGTAGCACTTGGACATGAATTTATTCCCAATAACAGACGAGGGCATGCGATTTATCAGAAAACAGGTAGTGAGAACCGCTTCTGGCTAAAAATGTCTTGGAACATTAGAATGCAACGTGAGAGTTCTATTAACTTCAAGTCAATGCCTATTTTTCTTTTCAGCAAGACCGTTCTGTTGGGGTGTGTAAGCACATGATGTCTGATGAATGGTACCCACAGAACGACAAAATAATTCAACATTTTTTGAACAAATTCCAAGGCATTATCAGTGCGCAAAATTTTAATGGGCATAGAAAATTGGGTTTAAATTTCAGCAAAGAAGAACTTAATAGTAGGCACGACTTGTGATCCGTCTTTCATAAAAAACAACCAAGTAGCATGGGAGTAATCATCTATGAACAAAATAAAGTATTTTTGCCTGGCAAACTTGGAACATGACAAGGACCCCATATATCAGCATGAACTAAATCAAAAATGTTTTTGCTACCAATCTGAGATTTTTGAGAAATACAGTTCTGGACTGTTTGCCTAATTGACATGAATAACATGTTTTATTTTATCAACCGATGGATGACCAAGTCTATAATGCCACTGTAATGCAGAAACAGAAGAAGACAATGCTGAAACTAGAGTTGTAGTGCCGATCTGTTTCAAATCATCCAAATAGTAGAGTTCGTCAGGTCCTTCATGCCCCCACCAATCTTCATTCTCGTGTGAAGGTCCTGAAAAATACAAGTACTCGGTACAAAGGTCAGACTGCAGTTCAGGTTACATACAATTTTACCGACCGATAACAGATTTAGCGGAAAATTGGGGACATATAAAGCAGATTTTAGAAGAACTTGAGCATAAATATCACCAATCCCAGACACAACAAATTTGGATCCATCAACAAGCATAACAACAAATTTAGGACAAGGTTTAGATAATTTAGAAAAAAAGCACTCAGAAAGGCAGAATCACAACCAGTGTAAGTTGCATCTTGAGTTCCAGATTCAGCAACAGAAGAAGAGGTAGCACCGATCTAGCAGGAGACGTTCCACCTCTGAGCGAATGATCTCAACAGTGGAGGAACTCAAGGTAGCAACAGGATAAGTCTGAGAAGCACCCTCAGACGCAACATTGGCCCATGCAGGTGTACCATGTTTCTTCCAACATCTATCCTCAGTGTGGTTGGTGCGACCACAAAAGTCACAGTACCACTGAACTACGGTACCTCCAGAGACATCAACAAATGAACCACGACCAAGGGACCCACGCCCTCGTCCCGAACCTGGAGGACGACCTTGACCCCTACCACAACCTCGGCCAGCCATGGCAGCAAGAGTAGTAGTGTAACCAGTGTTAGAAGTTTGATCAGAAGAAGTCGACAGTCGTTAAAGACGCTAAAATGCACTCTCCAACGTCGGTAGTGGATCACTGACAAGGATCTGATCAACCACTCCAGCATATGAGTCAAGAAGTTCGCATAAGAATTGGACAACCTGAAGTTCCTGCCGTTGTCGCTGCATAGTGGCTAAGTCAGTAGAGAGCGGATGAAGGTTCTCAAGTTCCGCCCAGAAGCCTTTGAAAGTCGAAAAATAGTCAACAATATCGGGCCCAGAGAAATGTAGGCGAGTCCGCTGTTTGTTCAAATCAAACACCTTCTTCAGATTCTTGCTATGAGAGTAGGTACTGACCAGTTGATCCCACATCTCCTTGACAGTCGGGAGACGAATAAGAGTAGCACTAATGCGAGTTTCACTGATGTTCAGGATCCACGTCATCACAGTCGAGTCATCTTTGACCCAATCATCGTAGATCTTTTTATCCTTGGACTCGGCAGTGCTGGACGGAGCATGAGGCGGATCCTGAGTCAGATGGGAGTGCTTGCCTTAGGATTTTGCAAAGATCTCCATGGAGCAGACCCAGTGTTGATAGTTGCGCCATCCAACTTGATGGTAGTCACTTGACGATGGAAATCATCATGGGAAGAAGCCATGACTGAGACCGAGTCCAAAAGTAGAAAACAGCAGCCAAGAAAGACAGAACCACCTAGATCCTTCGGCTAGGCGATAGTAGGCAAAAAAAGGAGCTGGAAGGACCAGTTTACATGAAGACTACGCCGAGGTGCAGCAGATAACCCGGAGGCTCAAAGTCCGACACGGGCAGAGAAGAATAGAGCTCCGGAGACCCTCAAGACGGACGGCTGGCGGCAACAGCAGCCGCTTGGAGAGGGCGGTGGCGGCAAGGCGCCGACTGCGGGGGGGGGGTGGTGGGTGGTGGTAGCGGGGGGAGAGAAGAGAAAGAGAGAGGGGGACGGCGGCGCAGGGGTGGGTAGCGGTTAGTAAGCCTGCTTTGGTACCATCTTGAATTTTCTGTAAGGGTTAGGGTGCACAATGTGTGTACCCCGTATATTTATAGAATGAACAATTACATATAGGTCCACATAGAATAGAGAAATAACAAGGGAATATAAAGAGCTAAATAAAATACTATTTAACATAGTTGATGTGATATATAAGTAAATTTTCTGCCTATTCATACGAAGACTGTGCTATCCGTACTAAGGAATTAACCTCAATTCAAAATAGTAATTAGTACCTATCTTACAACCCCTCTTTTCTATTATAGGAACTCAAAGTGCCGACGCTTATTTTACTAACCGTTAAAGTATAGTTCAGTTATTTTTTTATACATGGTGTTAGAGTCTTATTAGTTAGTTAACTAAGCTAATAGGTCTATGACTATCTGTAATATGGAACCAATTGTGTCTTGGCCCATCAGGATTTTTCTTGAGTCTGTATGCTTTCCCCTTATCCTATAAAATTGAGAGGGGGGCTGCCCATCTATCAATAAGAAATACACGTTAAGAATTTCCCCACTATCGTTGTTTTCACATAATATTAGTGTATGCTTTTGCACGCCCTTAACCCTGAGAGAGGGGGGGGGGAGAAAAGGAGGAAAGCCTCCCCTTGTGGACGACAACCACTCCTCGGTGTTGCTTGGCTTCATGTATGGATGTCTAACCCCTGCTACATTTAGGAGAGCGTCTCCAAAGTTGCTTCTTGCTATGATACTGCTGCTAAGAAGTTTTGATGCCTCCATCATTGATGTTGCCACCACCCATGTTACCATCTATAATGTCATCACCATCTACACCAACGTCACTGCCATCTACGTCGCTGCCTTCTACATCGTCGTTGCCATCCATGCCATTGCCATCAAGATCTAACGCTAAATCTTGGCAAAATGTCAAGCTTTTTGCTAGTATTGGGGATAATCAATCCCTACCGTGCCTTATTGGAGATCCAAAAGGAAATCTCAACTATATTGCTTCTTTTTTTGGGTTTTCTTGTTGCTGCGCCGCAACATGTTACATGTTGCTCTTTGACACGTCATGTCCCTGGTGTCCGGCTTGTTCACAGCATGTGCCTGAACTTCTACTAAAAGACATGATGTGCCCCTCTTGCCACGTGTTGGTCGAAACACGACATGTTGAGTCATCGACACGGTGTGTCATCTGCTCCACCCTGACAATTTGCTCATGCCTCTCGACAAGACGTGTAGCCTATTAACTAGGGATGGCAATTCGGCCCATTCTGCCCATGCCCATTGTGACCCAGCCCATTCTGGCCCAATATTCTCGGGTCTAATGGGTTTCGCTGACTAATCAGGTCCTGATGGGTCTCTAGCTAATGGGCATACGCGGAACGAAGCCCCACCCACCGAGACCCATCACTTTTCCTAGTTTCGACTCTACGCCCCCTCTCGTTCTCATATGTTTCACCTTCCTCCCCAAACCCTCCCCAAACCCTTGGCGGTGGCTGGAGCGATGCTCCTGGTTTCTCCCAAACAACGTCGGCTAGTCCAGTAAAAGGTTGGGAAGGTGCGAAGAGAAGGTACAACGCTCCCCAGAATCCTGCGACGAGAAGCCGTTGTCACCCTAATTCAGAAGTCGGCCTGCTGGTGCCGGAGATCGTGAACATTGCCGTAGTGGATGATCGTGAGTTTTGTCGGAGATCGTGAGTGCTGCCGGAGATCGTGAACGCTGCCGGTGATCGAGAACGCTGCCGGAGATCGTGAGAGCTGCCGGAGATCGCAAACGCTGCCCGATCTGTGCACCTACTGCTTACTGGTTGGTGCCCCCGTCTACTCCATTTTTGCTATATAATCGTGATTGCCTCAGTAATGAAACAGACAAGCGAGCGATTTCCTTTTCTATCTCCAGTGTGCACCTCTTTCCAGAGCAATCATACCACAAACCACTAATCTCCCTTTCCAGCCACAGGGCTTCGGACCAAGCCCTGCCCGGTCGTCGATCACTGCCAGTTGGTCGGTCCCTAATCTCTGACTTCTAAAAGCCAATTCCTTCGGGCAAGGGTGGCAGCGGCTCATGCCTGATGCTTCTTCCTAAAACTCTCTTTCTCATTCAACTATGTGGGTGGAGGAGGGCAGCTAGCTACTTCCACAAACAACATTTCAGCTACTGCCACACACGTATTCCACTCAGCTTAGGCATTTAATTGTTGTGTTGTTTTTCCAGGCTGCTATCTAGCTGCTTGAGATGAGCGGAGCATGGATTCTATAGTCTTGGCTTAACTGTCGAGCTGCTACATGACACGAATGGAGCACATAATTCTGTCTTGGACAAACTGCTGCATTATAGTTTTATCTCTTTGTTTCAGAAATTAATCTGTAATCCTTAACTCTGAGAGTGCATTATGGATGCATTTGAACAAGTAACAAGCTTGAGATGAACCATTACATCAAATTTTCTCTTTATTTTGATGTCATATTGTGAACCTTAAATTTGAGAGTGATTCTGGTTGCAATTGAATGAGTTTGACTTGGTGTTATCTTGAATCGTTTGAGTTCATTTGAATCGTTACTATTTGCTGTGGGCGATCAATATGGAATGGAAATGTGTCAGATATATGCATTTCACACGGCGACAGAGTGGAAATAGTAGTGTTGTTTAATCCTTTTCCATGCAAGGATAGAAAGGGGCAGTATTGTTTCATCCTTTTCTATGCAGCGAGAGTAAGAGGAAATGCTAGTGTTGTTTCATTGTGTGAGGCAGGGCGAAATATTTTTTAATGGCGTAATTATTTGCTGTTTTAATGCTTCTTGGGTGATGGTCGATCATTAGACTGTATATTAGTAATGGCGTCTGAGATATATCATCTCTAGCAGCTGCTGAAGTATCTCTAATTGCAGTGGCAGCCAACTAGACCGATAGCGTGGGTTAACATGGGTTATATTGGGTACCCATGGGTCTGTGCTTTGACCCACACATCATTTATGGACTTATCTGTCCTTTATTTCCAATATGGGTTTAAATGGGTATCCATGACCCATTGGGGTGGGTATGGGTACCCATTTATAATTCCTTTTCTTAATGGGCTGGGTATGGGTCAAGTGAAAATTGAAGTGGGCGAAATGGGTATGGGTATGGGTTGCCCATACCCACCCCATTGCCATCCCTACTATTAATAGACACAATGTGTCACTTAAATATACACATCATTTCTCGTGCTGGCTTGGACTAGTGTTATTAGACATAACATGTCCTTCTAGATACATCGTGTTGTCTGCTGTCTTCACCAACTACATCTACAGGCGTGCAAATCCATTTGGTACTATTCTATTACTTGGCAGATGGCTTTAATACATACCGTGCTCTTATTTTTGTCTCTACCAGAAACATGTATCTTCCTTTTCAACAAATTATATACACACACACACGTGCACACATACACACACACACACACACACACACACACACACACACACTTCTTACCCTCAGCCAGCCCTATATACATATAGCCCTACCTCCCTCAATCAATGTACTACCCCCACATATACTACTTTGCCTATTGCTAATCTGATCTTATATCAGATCTGATTTTTGACATGATCCATACTATGGGGAGCTATGCCCCCCACAACTCTTGGATTTGTCTTCTTAAGGGTTGGACAAATCTCCCTTTTCGGGTCGCAAAAGAAAAATCTATCATTTTTCTGCTTTTATTTATGTAGTCTAGTCATGTAGTATATCGACTCGCGTTATCCATTATCCTCAACATAATTGCCTATATATCTATTTCCTCTTGTCATTGTTTATGTATCTCCACCCCAGCGACTCTCTTGATTCTTTTCCTGGTTGCTGTGAAGGGAGAAGAGAGGAAGAGACACTCAGATAAGTAGAGTTAAGAGAGTAATGGAGGAGGAGAGGAGATGAAGAATGAAGAAAGGAATAATTTTATTTTCTGTTGCTATCGATCTTTCTTTTTTTATATATTGTTGTAAATGTTGATCTTTATGCTACTGCTGCTGCTATCATATGCTGATCTCCCTTCTATTAAATGGAGTGTTTATGGAGCTTATTCATTATCATCTACCTCGATTGCTGCTATGGAATTATCTACTTCACATGTGCTATCTGTTCATTGGATGATACTCATATGCACTTGTGCTATTGTCTTCTATCAATGATGTCATCCTTACTATCACATTTTATCTGCCACTTTGTGCGTTTGCATTTCTGCCGTTCCTGATGCATTTGCACGTTGACTTTCTACTTGTTTATGCTTTATATGCATGTCGACTATCACCTGCTTGTGATCCAGGACTATCTGCAATGTGACCCAATACCTTCTTGACTGCGATGTTTACTACTATGATTGAAATTATATGAAGAAAGATGATGAATGGGTATGGTTCACACAAACCCACCCATTTGCCATCCCTACTTCCAACACCAATACAATCAACTATGCTTACCAGTAAGGAATTCTGACAGTTTGGTCAAAATTCTGATAAAAAGGTAAACTACTTATGTGATTAGCTTTAGGTTCCTGCATACCTCTATACATTAAACGAATGAGGTTTTTAGAGAGACCACACTAAGATTCTGCGAGGCGCCCAGCCTCCTTTGCAAAAGAACCCTTGTCTTGTATATGTCTTATTAATAGCATGGTGCCACCTGCAACTGAATTTCAATACAGCACTCCTCTCCTGCACATACTTGTTAAGACGCCACGGAGCCCAGGAGTTAAAGCCTTGGTGTGTCTTGGTGCACCCAGGCGCCTTAAATATGTTTTTTATTTCAGCCTATTCTCCCTCTTGTATACATATATATCTTACATAAATCATATCGTTCGGGTATATAAATATATTAAATTATATGCATAGATAAGTACACAATTGTAAAGTTTCATGCATACATTTCATGGTTAATTTCAGAAAGTATGCACTAAACTATGAAAAGTGACAATAGTGGGGAAATTTCTTGAAAAATTTCTTACGTGTATATCTTATTGGTATATGGGAAGTCCCCCTCTCCTATACATAAAATAAGGAGGGAGCATACAAACTCAAGCAAAACATTAATGGCCCCAGACACAATTGAGTCTATATTACAAATAAACCAACAGCTTAATTAACTATATAATAAGACTCCCTAGCACTCCCGCTCAAGCAGGAGCTTGGGTCCCAAGTCAGCTTGCAAACATACATAGCAGAGTGAAAAGAACCGAGCCCATACAAGAATATTACTCCCTCCTTAATATTACAATCAAGCACTCAACACTCAAATAGATAAAACCAAAGTAGGTATGAAGACACGTAGCAGGAGCTTCTCAATCATAAAGAAGTGCCTTTTGGAGTAGTAGTTAAGAACAGCAGGTAGCCACCATGGTCTTCATTTCAATCTTTTTCGTCATAAAGTACTCCACAATGCCGGAACATAAGCATACTAGAGTGTTGGCACACAAGAGCTACCCACTAAACCCATCAATATTATAGGCTAACCCATACCCGCCCCGTTAAGAAAAATGTTAAAATGATGCATACCCATACCCACCCCAATGGGTCATGGGGACCCAAAACAACCCACTTAAATAACAACATACAGAAACATGAGAACGAATGGATGAATTTTTACTCATAACAAGGCACATGCACCATTTGAGAAAATTACAGAAAGACCTCTCGGTATTAACTATTTTGCACCAAAGTGCGTTGCACTCATCGTACATGTTTTATATCAATCATCTATTTATCTATTACAGAAAAAATGATTCAGAAACGTGTTTCCATTAACTAGTACCACCGCTACCAATCATTTATTACGGAAAAATGCTTCAAGACTTGGTTCCAGTAACTACTATCACGGATAGTAAATTGACAATTCTACATTTTTTTAAATTATACAACCACAATATCATCATTGGCACAAGTCGTCGGTTTCCTGAAATACATTAATTAGTAATGTAGTTTCAGAAATTCTGTCAGACATTTGCTTGGGCAGTTCATGTTTGTAACAAAGATTCTTGTGCATCATCACTTAACCCGCACAACTAATTTCTGAAAACGAGTAAGAAAGCAACAATTTCCATTGCGATCTGCTTAGTAGATCTTTCATCGTGTTGTAGCAACTCTTCACCTACCATTGCTGCCAACATCAAGTCCCTTTCTCACTCTGAGAACGTCGCTAGATTTGCAGAAATGTTGAGGTCGTCATCCTCAAAACATGGGACTTGCGAACCTCAGAGTCTGTTCTTCTAGTAGTGGCGAGGTCCCGTCGGAGCTCCGCCTGTGCGCCCCGCTGAGCACGAGAGTCAAATCAGGGACGCCGGGGACTCCAGGCCGCATAGCTCTGAGGACGGAGAGCACCATGTTACCTAGCAGGATGACTTCTCTAGAGGTGTCCAGCTCCTATGCGCATGCCGTGCTCGGGCCCGCAGTGGCGAGGCAGATGCGCACGACTGCAGAGCACATCGCCGAGTTTCGTCTCTCCCCGACGGCGCGGAGCCGCTCCCGATTGAAGGATACTTAAATGTAGCACCTGGGGGCCTGGATCTGAGTCATTGCCTGAGAGTCCTTCACGATGCCTGCTTGTCACAACGTCCTCCGCGACGCCTGGTTGTCGGAGCATCATCTCCTCAACCTCGTTGTCGGAGCATCGTCTCCGCCGCCTGGATGGCGAAGCGTCCTCTACGGTGTCGCCTCGTCAGAGTGTCTCGATGGCGTGCCTTGAATTACAGGAGGTTGGGTTGGGGCAAACGTGAAGATCCTTTGGCCAGGACTGACAGAGAGGAAGTGACACTACTCTCTAGTGGGTGTGAATGGGTACCAGTGGGTATCACAGCCAAATATGGGTCTGTATGCGACATCCCCAATTCAAGCCCACTAGCAAGCCGTGACCCACTAAACCCATTATATTTGGGTCTCAAACAGATTGGGTTTGGGTGGATATGGGTTAATGGGGATAATTGCCATCCCTTGTTGGAAGCACATCCTATATAGAGGGTTGGGGTTGTTGGGCATCTACAAGACTAATGAGATTCTGTGTCGACTTGACTAATGGGCTTCTAGTTTATACTCACATACATCTGTAGTAATCATCTCCATAACGACATGAACTTTAGATCTCACAATTATTGTATACTTTTCACTTGTTTTCGTGATTTATATATTGCAATGTGTGTAATAGCTCAAGTATTATATATTTGCACAAATATTTGTGTTTTGGCAGTTTAGTTAGAACTTAAGTAAATGAGTAGAGACAGCTAAAATGACTGATGTTTTGAAATTTAAATATTTCCCATGTGGCTAGTTGTTCAAATCCAAGAATGAACTATGTATCCTTCTTGAATTACCTTGCTATTTGATATGTCATGCCTTGTTGGTGTTTTTTCTTCTTCCATTTCACTATATATCTAACTTGAAATATATCCTAGTATTACTATTACAATTTACAAGAGTGATATCTATGTGTAGGTTTTAACTCAGGATCCTAAGTTAAGAAATTGGTTATCTGTGGAGTGGAAGAAGTTGGACATCTCACTTAGTTCCAGGGGCATTTCATTACCATCTGCTGTCAGTGAGATACAGGTGTTGTTGTCAGACATGAATTCTGATTTTGCTGAAGAAAAAGTGGCTGACAGTTCTGAACCAGGGAAACAACTGCAAACTTTGTCTAGTAAACATGACATGGATACTGATTTATCTGGTGATCTATCACCAGAAGTTGTCGATTCCCCTATGAAGATTGAATCTTGCCAATATAGAGGAGAAGGTGATAGAGGCAGGACTCCAGCTTTACTCAATATACTGAATGAGAGTGTTGATAGGGAATGTGAAGGTTCAGCTCCTCAAACTATAGAGGGAACGGTAAACACTAAGAGTTTGCCTCAAGAAAAACTTCCATCCATGGAGGATGCGACAAACTCAAACAATATTGGTATGAAAAGTTGCATTATATTTCCCCAAAAGACAATTGTAACTACTGATTACTCTGTGTATGCTTTTTTTTGCAGTATCCGTGCAGCGGCATCTCATGGCTGATTCTGCTTCTTCAAGTCAATTTTGCTGGTATTCCGATGGAGATCCTGCTGCTTTTGATGTCTTTCCAGCAACTAGGATGTTGCTGTTGAGTTCATTTAGAGAAAACACAGTTGGATCATCAGTGAGGTTGCAATTTGAAGACTTCGGACCCATAATAAATTTTTTGTTTTTTCCTGCTAAGAAATTCGCTTTGGTTGAATACCAGAATATCATGGATGCTGTGAAAGCTCGGGAATATATGCATGGTTCCTCCCCTTGGGGCAGATACTTGAATGTCAGGTTTCTAGACATAGGTTTAGGTTGTCGAGGAATTATTAATGGAGCAGTTGTTGGTGATAGCCGTTACCTATATGTAGGTAAAATACAAAGTCAACAGGACAAAGATGAGATTTTGCTAGAATTAGCAACTGGAGGCTCTAGAACTAGAGCAGTCACTTCCCTAACTAGTGAAAATGCTTTGTTATTGGAATATGCTAATGCTGATGATGCGGCTATTGCTCTTTATTATATACGCCGAAAACGGGAAAACTATAGTCATGACACACTCATGAAAAATAATCGAACATTTGATCCACATAGGAATAATAGCTTGAACTCATGTTGCAGAATCTTAGTAAGGCATATAGACATTTCAGTCTCAGATGATGAATTGCTAAATACATTTTCCCGGTATGGTGAAGTTTCTGGATGGGAATTCAAGAGACAAAGTGGTTGCTGTTTGATGTATTTTCACTCATATGAAGCAGCCGAGCGTGTCAAGTTCCATTTGGATGGTGTAAAATTGGGTCAAATGGCTATTCGTGTTGAAATCATGACTGAGAGCCCCCGAAATTTCGGCAGCACTTTCAAAACATCTGGGTAACCTTTTGTTTTTTCATTTATTCTGATGGCTATTCTTATAATGTTGGATATATTTTAAATATATATCTTGCTGTGCCCTGACTCTACAGATATCCAGTTTCTCCATTGTGCCACCCAGAAAACCAATTAAATACTGGCATTTCAATCGGCTGCAGACATTTGTCCTCTCAAGAAGCTCCATCCCATGCTAGTTTTGATAGCAAATTCAGTACTCGCTACAGTAAGCCCTTCAAAGAAAAGATTGAGTGCTCAAAGGAACTGATATCTCCTAGAATCAATGTAGGGACCTCTGGTGTCCACACTCGGAGTGATCAAGCAAATCGGAGCCTTGACACTAGTACAGAAAGTATGGAGTCTGTGCACTTGAAAGGTAGTTATTTATTTTCTTGATGTTTGTCTTGCTACTAATTTTTTTGCTCGATATCTATTCCCGATGAGGAAATTTGGTGTTAACCTGTTATAATGCCTTCTTACTGTTTCTACATTTTTGGTAGAGGGTTATGCCGTATCTCATGTCAATGAATCATTCTGGCAATACAAGAAACCTTCAATGGAGCATCAAATATTCTCATCAACAAGCCAACAATCTGCCCTCGCTGCTGCTCATGTCAATTCTGTTATCCCACGACCTGTGCAGGCCTCCTCTTATATAAATCCTGCTTATGGTACTTCAACGAATTCCTGGGAAAATGCAAGCTCCTCCTTCCCGTTGAATCAGACATCTGGTATCATTAGTGGCAATAGCCATGCATATCCCTGTCCTCCACTTCCCTACATACCCTCATCTATTACTCCCCTTGCCCAGCTTTCAGGAAATTGTCTCCAATATGAACAATCGACTGGTGCAATTTCTCAGTCTCCCCCTCCACCTGACATGCCACCACCATCTCCTCCTCCACCACCTTTACCTTCATCTGTGCCACCTAGTATTCCATCACCACCTTTACCTTCATCTGTGCCACCTAGTATTCCACCACCACCACCTAATTCTCCACCTTTACCTCGACCTGCTGAACATTCTGACTTTCAGACCACTGAAACATTTCCAAATAATCAGTGGCAAGGCAGTTTATGTAAAAGCGGTGTACATTACTGTACGGTATCTGCTTTACGAATGGAATCAAGCACATGTAAATATACAGTTAGCCTGTCTGAGCCAGCAGAGTAAGATAAATTTCTTTAGAGTTTACTTTTTTAAACCTTCTAGCATAACCATATGTAGCGTCTTTAAAATTTAGCGGTCTATACGCCAGAGATTATTTTCTCATACTAATGCTGTGATTATTAAGAGGGTCAATAAATAGGGTTTCAGTTTGTCTTTTGCTTCTACAAACAATGGAATAAATCACGTTCTCTTGCTATATAAATTTCTTTTTGATTGTACTTAGTTTTCGGCATCTCTCATAAGCTGTTACTCTTTGGTGTGACCTGAAACAATATTGGGCGTTTCAATCTAAATATTAATTTGAAAAGTTATTGACCTGACTTCTTATGCTACAATAACTCATCACGAAGACAGAAAAATGGATCTCTTTCTAGAATAGAAAAGTTTGATTATCCTGTGTTGTTGCTTATTATTGTATTTCTCTCTTGGTAAAATCAATGTGGATATGTTAATCCTATGGTCAATGTGATCACCAGCAGAGGCCAGTGTAGTTGGTGGGGATGCATTTCCTAAATGGGAGTTCCCTGGAAAACTTCATTTAAACCTATACAGGTAAATATTGTGATTTCTGACTAACGCAGAAAATGGGGCTGTCCTGGCTTCATAGTAGGTGGCCTCAGGCGAGCCCACCAAGCCATGTGTTTGCGCCTCCTATTTAAGGTGAAGTCCCTGCTATACTGTCCTTGTCCTAGCTGGTCAATGACTGAACTTGGTAGCGGTGGGTCAGTTTAGTTTGACAAGTTCCAAGACATATGACTAGCCAGGGAAGTCACGTCCCTTACCATTGAAAATTTGATCGGGATTAGAACATAATTTGGTTCAGGACTCCATGTTCTAATTTAGTTTAATAAATCTATTACTTTGCCACAACTTTCACATTTTGTACACAGCTTTCCTGGAATTTTTGGAATAATTAATACACTTCCAATTCCTGAACTTATCAATTTACTTATCTGTTACATATTTATCACACTCTTAGCAAATTTCGTGAACTTCGCTCAATTCAGTCTCTAAAATTACCCCGGAAAGCAATGCTTCGTGCTCAATTTGCCCTACTTATGCAGATATAGTTCTAAGCCGCCTTACTAGACGTGCAATTTCACCATAATAGTGAGTTAGATGAGATTAGTTTATATTTTGTATAAAATAATATAGTAAGTTAGATGGGATTAGTTTAGATTTTGTATAACACAATATTCTTATTTATGCATAGGTTTGAGATTTATTCAAGTTTATATCCCTATCCTGTATGATTTTTTCTTGCCTTAGTCAATACACTGTCTTGCACTTATAAGACAAAATCCATTAATGTTCCCAGTTCCAACTTATTGCCACGTGTGAACTAATCTTGAATTCTGATTCTGTGACTGTTTCACATAGCTTCTGATTCGTGGGCTAGAGACTGATGATCAATTATCATTACTAATAAGATTTCATGATCACTACATCTGCTTCAATTTTGTAATTAATTAGACAACAATCAAAATTTTCAAATGCAGTGTGCATTCTGGAAGGTATCACACAGAGTACATTTGGGGCATGGATGGACATGTCACTAATGAAGTTTTGATCCTTTTTTTTTTTTGATTTGAGCCTATAACTTTGAAGAGGAATTGAAGAAATGGAGTTGGGGTTTAAATAGAGGATGAATACATAGAGCTTCTTTGTAGGTCGACACTATATTATTGAAACAAAAAGTGGGGCACTTACGAAACTTCATAGGGTTGACATTGCACTGTAGATCTATTTTTTGGGTTTGATGTCTATTTTTAGGGCCATAGTGTACGACTTAATGGTTGTTGTCTTTATTTATTGCCTTATACCATTGTTATAGGTTCTATTCCTATTTCATAGGTCCCATTCTCCAGGGCAGGGGTTATGGTTTGTGCATAGTATAAAATTTCAGCCAAAATTGCAAAATTCTAGTTAAAATTTTGTTTTTGATGGGGACCCAATCATAGTAAAAAATTTCGTCAATCTTTCGATGTTGATGATCATGGTCAAATCTTTGTAAAGTTTTATATTCAAATACTTAGATGACATTTTGACCATCATTGATGATGTCGACCCAACTGTCCATGATGTGGGGCTAACCCAGTACAATAGGTAGGAAAATCGAAGGCTTACCTAGTTGTCAACCAACTTCGAGGATGTTGCTGGAATGACACTGCTACTAGCCTGCTACTTTTATCTTGGGAGAGAACCTATGGAACTAACGACATATATCTTTATTGGACTTTGTTTGTTTTCAAGCTAAAACTACTACAGCTGTCCATCCTCTACTAGATCAAACTAATTCCACGTCATCTAAAACCATTTCATCTCTCCTATATCACCCTGTTTACCCAAACACATATTTGATTAAAATATATTCATGTGTTGGGGATTCTAACACCTAATGCTAATATAATTTTGTCGATGTACTCTACCAATCACCATAAAGTTTATCTATGGACATTTGATATAATGATATAGATCATTGACTTTTAATAAGCAATTTAATCAAATACCTAAAACATGATAAATCAAATGGGCAAATATTTAGGATTCAAGTGGGGAGAATGATATATGATTTATCTTTAATCTACAATATCCTTTTGATATTGTAAGCTTGTAACTCAAATCATAATGACAATTGCTCACTATTTCATTGTATCTCAAGAAAAAATCATTTTATACTTTAAGAAATATATGATTGATGCTTATCTAATGCAAAGCCACTTTATCATATATTCAAATTGTTTAGTTTCATAGTCGTTAACTTTTATTTGAATATACAATTTTACTGATAACCTTCAACACTTGCACAATATATTTATAGACACCTTTAAATTTTCTTTTTTTGCTGTTTAAGTACTCTAGTATGCTTGGTTGCTTATGCTTACGTATGGTTGTCTCCATCTCTGGAAATGGTAACTCGAGGATTCTCAATGTAAAATTGAGACATACTTGTGTTGATGGATATTTTTGATAGAATTTCAACTGAATCATAGAGACTGAATTCTATAGCAGTACTTAAATTTCATGTCAAATCTTGTGTGCTATACATAAAAACTGCATCAGAAGATTCAGAACTAACTGTTGCATACAACATTATATAACAAGGAAGAAAATGTCTGATTTCGATGTCGTTTCGGTGGCCACAGAAACAGAAATTTTGACAGAAATTTCGATAAATGCGTTCATGGCGTTTCGACGGCAAAATAAACGAATTAATTTATGAAATTTTACCAGAATGATCTACTAGTGTAGATCTACTCAAATATGTAATAATACTTCATATTGGATATGTGGGGTGGGGTTTCGTCATTTTTTAGTGAATGGCCTTGAATTGTTTCGATGGGCATTTCGATGGGGATTTTTGATGTCATTTTTCAATGGAAAAATTAACGA
The DNA here is from genome assembly GCA_963693085.1 of Alisma plantago-aquatica. Taxonomy (NCBI): domain Eukaryota; kingdom Viridiplantae; phylum Streptophyta; class Magnoliopsida; order Alismatales; family Alismataceae; genus Alisma; species Alisma plantago-aquatica. Next base: position 1,208,584,454 of record OY856412.1, read on the forward strand.
TTTAAGTCATTATAGTTTGCAAGCACAATATATAGACTTAAAGACACAAAACTGTGCAAAAAAATATGCTCTAGGTAGTAACATTGTATATGAAAAAGTAATAAAAAAATCAATGATTTGCCTGTTTCGAGAGTTTCGTCAGTCAATTTCGATGTCCGATTGCCACAGAAACAGAAATTTCGCCAAAAATTTCGACCATTTCGTCGAAATTTTGAACATTGTTATATAATGTCTTCTAAAAACCTACATTATTATCAAAAGACTTGAAATCTATGACAATTAGTCAAAGACAGGGTAATAGATTCAGGTTACCAAATGAACATTGTGTACGTGTTATCCAACACAATTGAAAACATGATTTTTTATATTGTTGATGAAGGCCCTTTTGGTTAGACGGGCCTTGGAGCGAAGGCCCACTAACTTGGAGGTCCTCCCAATTTTGTACGCAATTCCTTGTAAAATATAGGCAATTATGTATTTCTGTTCGTGTGTGCTGCCCTGATATTTGCCTAAATATAGCTTCCGTTGTATTTGTAACTTTCTTGAGATAGTGAAAATATAATTCCCCTTCTGTGGCCATAGGATCATTACATTGAGATATCATAGAACCACATAAAACTTGTTTTCTTGCATGCTTCTTTTTTATCTCTTTACAACATGATATCAGAGTTAGATGCCCAATTCGGGTCTATCCCCCTTTTTCTTGATACTTGCAATCCTAGATAACCCTTCTCTCGTCTTCTCTGACTAATGTGGCCAACAAAGGGGAGTTTCTATCTTTGCAAGGAGACTGGCCAATTGGACTGGGTTTCCCCTTTCTTTCTTGCCATAAATAGTGTGTTCCCTTGGCTAGGATTCGCCTCTCTGGGGAGGCATAGTGGTCCTCTCAGTGGCCCTCATCTCAATCTAGCTGAGAACGACTTGCATTCACTAAGGAGCTGACTCATGAATTGTCCCATCTTGATGTAAACAATAGCAATTCTATTAATTGTTTTTTCTTTTTTGAGCTAAAAAAGTTGATGTTTTCTTGTGAGGTTTGCTTCTATGTTTTAATCTGTCATGTTAGAATCGATTAAAGAGGATGCAAATAACTCATGTGAAGCGTAATCATGCAAATTAATGTATTAGGGCATGTTTCGTTTCCTGGATTTTGCCCTATTGGATTGTATTTTGGAATCCATATGCAGAAAATTTATATTTTCCCAAGATTTCCAAACATAAAGGGAATTCCATATTTTGGTTTCCATCAAAATTCTCCCAGACGCCAAAATCCAGCCGTGGCTGGCCGGTGGACCAAGAATAAATAAATCATGTATTTTACAATTCCAAGAAACCAAACAAAATATTTATGTTTACGGGATTTTGACAATGCAATATTTACAAATGCAAGATGTCCTAAATGCATGATTCTTTAAAATCCAACGAACCAAACGTGCCCTTACTGAGATTGTTTATTGTGGGGAAAAACAAATTTGGGTTCATAAATGAAA